>JABUQX010099120.1:0-17500 GCA_015478945.1 Trachelipus rathkii
GAGTTATCCCTTTGGGATTCCGCGACTTAGGTGGTCTATTAAATAGATCTTTGAGCAAAATATAGCACATAGGCCAACCGTAATGGAAAGAGACGAAGTCGGGGTCCCTCTTCGGCCATGTTATCCGGGGGAATAATTTCAAATAGAACTATTCGTTGTATTGGTTAAAGGAACTAATTCCACTTCGGGTCCTTCCCATAATAACTTAACACTATACACTTCTGGCTTAAAATTGGGTTGTTGTGGGATTCGGGGTGGTCCACCAGATTACCAACAAAGCTAAAGTCGAGGACTCAAGCGGGGATATATGATGGTTCCTGTGGTTAAAGGACTCTGAACCAGGGGAGCAATTTCTAGATAGAGGAGCCGAGAGGTTCCAAGGCGCGCCATCCGTGACCGGCGGCCCAGAGGGCGTCTCTCTTGGGAAGACCAAAGCAAGTGGAAGTTAGACCGCGCTTTAGTATGTGGTACTTGGAACTGGTCTAAGAAAGCCGAGGACATTCAACGCTGACAATTGTCGTCTCGACTTTTTGTCAGTTTTGTGGCCAGTGGCTCGAGTTAGATTTGGCTGATGATTGTTTTATCGGGTGCTTTAGCAAGATCTAATTGCTTGTTTTGTAGCAAGGGACACTGGTTCAAGGAAGCTGTCCAATAGGACAATGATGTTTGGTTGTCCTCGGTGTGTAGAGGATTCGCCACTTTCACTTGGGAAAAGGATTGTAATGAGCAGCTAGGCCGGCAACTTAAAGCCTAACGGCGCGTGACTCTGGGAAAAGAGTGGGAAAACCGTTCCGCCCTCCGAGGCTGAGCGTATTACTTGATTCTCACAGTATGTCAATATGCAGAGATGTCATCTTTTGTGCAGGAGCGTCTCAAACGATGGTTATGGTCGTCCAACCGCCAGAATCAAATATATTAGTGGTACCCCCGTACGTTGGGGTGCCGTATACGGAGGAGAATTGGGAAATTACCAAATTCTATAGCAAAAGTCTGAGAATAACTGGTGTTATATTTTGTAGGATGTTCGAGGGGAAAAGAGGAAAGAATTAGTAAAATCATCCCAAGAAGCTAATAAAGAGGTCATCTGAAATAGAGAGCATGTTTATTTAATTAAAGTGAATGCAATAAAATATGATTAACACTAGACCGTTTAACATTCAGTTGTATGAATTAATCAACCACAGTGGTTGATCTAACTGTTGTTGATGATGGGCAGCATAGCTTAATACTCTAGCGCTATTGTATATAATTAACATATAACAAGAATATCGAATTAGAAGAACTCCTTATAGCAGAGAGTATCAGGATTGGAGCAGGTACCTTTCAGTTTTGGGGGGATTAACCCTTGGTTTTGGATTTACACATAATTATTAAACCAATACTCTTTGTTACTTCATTGAATTTTCTCATATAGGTTTTAATCATTTAATTCAGATGGAATTTTTTATTTTGAGATGTGTATTTCTTTATATTTGTGGATAAATGAGTTATTATTATGTTAACGAGGATTCGGCACGAATAATTATATGCTAGCATCTACTCTCATGGGGTGATTATTTTGGGTATGTTAGCTGTAGCCTAATGTTACCGCTTAAAGGAAGGTTAGAGTTTATGGTTATATTGTAACTTCTCGAGATTATAGAGAATAACTTTAAGCTCTTTTTCTTTTCTACATTTTTTTTTTTTTTTTTTTTTTTTTCAACCTTCTAGTTATTTTGATTTGAATTGTGCAAAATTGACAACCACACATATATGTGTACATAAACCCTCGGAATAATGTGCTTAATGTCAGTTAACGACATTTGAGTTTGTACAAGTAATGGAAAAGTTTTATTTGTTTAAGAGGGTCAACGTTATTATGATTGATGTGTAGCTAGAATATTAATTGCCTATTCTATATTAAGTATCATAATAGATGGTTAACATAGGCAGTTATGGATAATAATTGGAGGTATCTAGACTAAATGAACACGACTAGGATAGTGGTAAAAGCTACATGAAGAAAGGGGGCAAATAGCCGCAAGGGTAGAAGTTTATTGGATGATGACCCTCAATCAAAATTAAGGTTGAACTTTCTAAAGAAAGTGGTTGTAGAAAAAAAGCAGTGGACTTGAGACACTGTATGAGGTCTACTGTGTTTTATATACCACAGATTGAGCGTATATTAAGTATACATTATTATTACAGATAGAGAATGTACAATGTTTTATCGACCTCTCACTTAGTATAAATATACGTTCACGGTTTAAAGATTATGATGAATGAGTTCTGATATGTTGGATATGATACTCTTACGATGATAGATTATTATACAAGCTATATAGTATTGCACTAAACTATCATATATATATATAGAGTGGAACTCTATGTAATGAGTCCTAGTTATACCGATAATAGGTCAGTTGTGTATAAGGGTTAGTAGAGTGTGAATTTGGGGTTATGTGGAGTGAAGATGGCATTATAATCAAGGTTAGATAGTAATAATCACTTAGTGAGTCTTACTACAGTAACTCAGTATTATATATATATACAATATCTTACGTCAGATGGTACTTAATTTAAGTGTTTTATGTGAATTACGTACTCATAATATGGCCAATTGTAGTAATAAACAAAGGGAGAATAGTTTTCCTATCACACTTAAATTGGACATGGTTATCTTACGCCTCCTAGGAGGAAAGAATTTGTTTAAAAAAAAGTTTCTTTTCGAAAAATAGTTTAAATTGTATTTATCTGTTTTCACTTAACACAAGTTTCCTGAAATTTTGGTTTCAAAGGTTATTTATCAAGCGTTGAGATGGAGGAAACTCGCGTTATTGAACAAAAAGACTGCATTTAACGACACTTGTCGCATTGGGGAAAATTTCTCAGGATGCATGTGTGTCAAAAACGGGGCTGCCACTTTTAGCGCGGCAGAGAATAAGCGTTTATCATCATATACCCCTGGACAGAGACACTGGTCTACTAGTGAAATGTCTTATAATTAGTGAACTCTGTCGATAAACCCTTGGGAAATCTTGGGAAGGTATTTAAAGCTTGCTGGCACTGAGTTTAGATATAACCAGCCAATTTCAATTGAGAAAAACAAGTCAATATTCTGGGGCTTTGGTTTCAGAAAAGGGAATGGTTCCAATAGGAAAGGAATTTCAGGGTTTGGATTTTCCAGCACCTGACACGTTCTGAACTAGACAGCTTTATGGATGGTAATTTTACCGCAGCTATCTGGTGTTCAAATCTGCAAATGCCTTTTTCGAACTCGCTGATCAGAAAACTTAAAATGGGACATCACATATGTCAAAAAGCTTTGAAGAACTTAAAGAGCTTTGATAGACGCTTGTCATAACTGGATATATTCTCATTTTATCCTGAATCGACCTATATTATTACGCTTCCCATTGTTGTTTAAGTATCATAGATCTTCTAAGGTTTAGGAGTATGGTTCTGCTTGTCGTAATCGAGCATCAGGGTGACAAGTTAAAAAATTCCTAATCTCCACAACTTCTTCCACCTGTGTAGCTCAAGGTATGCTACTATTAAAATGAATAGCTGCCCCGTGGGTTTCTGTTTCTGATCTCTTTTTTAATGCTCTTTTCGTATGTGAATCACAGATCCTTTAAGGATACAGACATTAATCCTCTCTCACTAATATATACTTAACATTTTAAATGACTTTTTTGGTTTCAACGGGATAGCACAGAACTTTGAGAGATTAACGATATTTGAGACATGAGGTTAATTTTATTCTAAGAGCAAGACAATGTAGTGGCAGATGCCCTTTCACGATCACCAGTACCATTGATTGATTGATTAAATAGTATATCAGTAGATGACACAAATTTCCGGCTGGTGCTAGAGTAAAGATGCCTGGGGATGGAGATTCATCTCTATATTTCATGTTTTCAACATTTCTTTAGAGCTACCTGATAATCAATTTACCATTGCAAGATGAGCGTTTAAATTCTAGTGAAACAATTAAGAAGCGCAAGAGTTTAACTATATACTTTTACTCTTTTTATGTGGCGGCTACATAACTTACATATCAAATTTTTTTCATTTCTGTTCCTTTTAACTAACATGACAATCACTTTTTTTAAAATTTACCCTAACCAGGGTTTACAAGGGTTCACTCATTGGTATACCATACGAAAGAAATTCTTCAACTTTCATTTTTGTACAAAAAATAAAAACTATCTTATTTTAAATGGTGCGAATTCTTACAGAAGTTCTCTTACAATTTGGCATCTTTCGACGCTCAACCCGACGTATTGATTTATTCTATTGTGTTCTTGTGTAAGGACATGACTTACAAGTCTGTTGAACCAGAACAGGACAGAGACTTACAAAGAGATTATACATATCTGCACGAAGCAAAGAGGATTATGTGAGAAGAGGGAGAAGGATAGAGGAGAGAGATGTTGAAGGAGGAGTATAGAGAATTGATAGATGGAGAGTTTAGGGAGGAGGAACGCCCAGGAAAAGAGACGCAAGACGTAGTTTAACGAAGCAGAGAGAGAGACGAAGAAACAGAGGGATAGCAGAGAGGCGAGGATAGAGAGAGCAAGGAAAGGAGTAGAAGGGATGCTTAACACCCATGTTAGTTGCGTTTGACATTTTCTTAAAATGGGGTAACATATTCCGAATGGATCAACCTTTGTGGTATGCATTTGGGATTTTTAATAACCCTTTCTCGGATGAGCGACAGGAAGGTTAGGGGATATTTTCATAACATCTCTCAGGAACCATTTTTTGCGCCGCAGGGCTTAGAGAACATATAACTTCAGACAGATTTATAAGAAAATAGATCACCCAATAGTGTACTCTTTATCGTACTTGGTATTAATGACCACGCTCAAGGCTCGACGCGCAGAGGTTCCGGTATCACAGTACATTTTTTTATATCAAAAAAGATAACTTCGTATATATGTGATGTAGGTTATGCCATTCCAAGAATGTTGACAGTGGGCTTACTTGGGTTTCTTATACTATCTATACTAGAATTAGGACGCACATTTTTTATTTTTTTTTTGTTTTTTTTTTTTATTTTTCCTTCTGTGGTTTGAGTCTCTTTTTTTCCTCATTTCTTCTTTGTTTTTTTTTTTTTATTTTTTTTTTTATCTCTATTTTTTTCATTTTTTTGTTATTTTTTTTTTTCTTTGGCACTTCAAGTATATGGGCTATTATGAGCTGCATGTGATGTCTGTGGCTGTGCCATATATATGGGACAATTCCTGGATTTCTACATTTAAGTATAATCCAATATTATGGGGCCATACATAAAAAAAAATTTAATATATTTGTTAAGACATAAACCCTCATGATCATATAATTAAATGCCTAAAGCTTTCAAATAAATAGGACTAATAATTTTTACACACAAACTATCTAATCAAGATTACATACTGGATTTCCCCTTAGCTATGGTGTCCATGGACGTTTACTAAAGGCTGTCCTAAATAACCAAACAAAGGTATATAGTATGTCTTAGTCATTGAGTAGATTCAATTCAATACAAATGTTGAATTTACAGGTCTGTTATCCATAAATATAAGAAATAAACATGAATTCTCTCACAGTACTCCTATGCATGATCCCAACAGCTAATGCTCCCTTATTTACCTAATATACCTGAGAGATTGTTAACTGATAATGGTCGGGAAATTTTAATTGGGCGTACGTGTTTGAATGAAGAGTACGTCAAATACTAGTTACATATAATAATAATAAAACATATTACCTATAACTAACTCTCTTACATACCATTCATTACTAATAATTGGTACTATGAGCTTGAAATTAAGACTCATACATGTCATATGAGTAATAGTCTAATCATGATTATATAATTTTGGAATAATTTGGGATCGATAGAATTGCCTCGTAAGGATCTATGCCTTTCTTGAAATTACAACATACTAGAGTCGGTTCGTAGGCGATGTACTCGACCGCTACCGGCACATATATATCTTTAACTAAGCGCGACGGATTCTCTATAACGTTAATCCAGCATTTTGTATCGCGGTATCGGTTGGGATAGGACTGAAAGTATTGGGGCAGCTCTTGATATGGGCTGAGAGCTATTTGTCCAGACACTCATGGTCTACTCAAAAAGTAGGATTTAAAGGGATACATATCTGGTGGACTTAGTTCAACATAAGAATTTAAGCCGAGCGTTATGAAACAGTGGCAACCTATGAAAATTACTCCGGGTGAATGGACAATCGCCACAAGTAACGATAATATCGACAAAGAGTAAAGAAGGAAAACAATTTACAGCAGTGCATATAGAATAAAATACACTGTTGAGCGGTTAATTGGAGTATTCCACCCCATTGATTAATAGTAAAACATCTCTCATATTTCCTAAAAGTGGGCATAGGATGAGTGAAACGTCCTAGATCAATTTGTGCGCTTACCATGGTAATGGAAGAGAAAGTCCTGTCCATACATCGTGTACAGTAGAGAACTGTGGTCCGTGGACAGCCATATAGACTTAGATAAGATGATACTATGCTTTTGAAAGGGTTCTTGATATTGGACGAAAGACCCCAGAGGTAAATGTGAGGGATTTGCTTCGATGATAGTTGAGGAGGTAATACTTTCAATGCGCGGAAATGAATACTTTTACTGTGGGAGTTATCGAATCTTATAAAGAATTGTCTTAGGATATTAAAATTAAAACTTCACAGGGTGAAAGCCACTAAGACGTATTCTGTTCGTATTGTAAAGTGATGAAATCTCAGACACCTTCTTGGTTTCATTTCCAAAAAAAAATAGCTACAAGATCCTACTTGAATGGAGGTAAATTAGGGAATAATGAGATATTAGACTTAATAATAGAGTACTATTTAACGGAAAAGAAGTTAGAGTAAGCTTTCTAACAATGGATAAAATAAATACAGATTTTTAAAGGCACAGAAAAATATAGTAAAAATTACTAAAGGGTACATATCATAAGAATACTATCAGCACATGTTAAACCATCTAAGAGAGGATCAGGGGAGAGGCATGTAGAGAGTAAGAAAGACGAGCATTTCTTGGGGTAACACTCCCTTAGAATAAACGGCAGAAGTGACTCCCTTTACCCTATCATAGCATAACGAGAATTTTGGGGTTTATACCGTCCTGAGATTAAGCTATATGGTGTTGAATTGAGCAAAACTATAAGGAAAAAACGCTTCCATTCGTGGAATCTAATATTTACGATCGATGCAGTGTCAAGGTTTCCGTCATTTCCATACTTAGATTCATATTTTTCTTAAGAATAAAGGATCAAAACCGGAAACATAATAAGTAAAACAAAAGTTGTGTAAACTATGAGTAATGCTTATGCTTGGTAGAGACTGTATAATCTGTTTTCTTAGTTTGCATACTTTAAAAAAAAAAAGATATAAAAAGAAAACATTATAGAGACATCGTAATATTTTTATTATTGGTATTTATAAAGTCTATAGTATTAATGTTGTGGAATTGTGTTTTCATTTCACATTTTGTGGTTGTAAGTTGGTTATAAGGTGCAAGTTTCATTTTATAATTCTATAAATATTTTCCATCTAGTGAATTACTTTGAGGTGTTATCATGGTTGGATTTTTAATTGCACTTTCTTATATTCCGGAATGTAGCTAATTTATGTGTATTATTACATTTATAACCAAAGGTTTTGTGATTAAAATATTTGATATGAAAACGATCATCTCTACTAAAATGGCTGTGGTGATACCTTGATAAGGGAGGTCTATCACACAGTGTGACGATGGGTTTGAGGCTAAATAATTGGTTATGTTTATGGAATGGAGTTTCGTACAGGAAAAAAAAATGAGATAATGAAGAATATTGGTAGGTAGAAGCTTTTCTGACTAGAACTTTTCAGAGGAGTTTAGAAAGATCTTGTAGAGTCCGTAATGCGCTCGGTAGTATTGAATCTAGATCTGTTTAATGATTTTCAACTCTTACTCCTATGATTGCTGAGATCTTTATAATCCTAACGCTGACTCGAAATCTATGTCATTATACATGGCTAACTAAGCAAATATACCATAGAGGATTTATCTTCGGTATTTACTGATAAGAGGGTGGTATAAAATGAGAAGCATGGATAGACTCAGGCTAAGAAATTTACCATATTAAATTGAAAGGCCGGTTTATAAGTATGAAGGAAAAAATACTAGTTCCTACCCAATTATGGGCGTGATCAATGATGATAAGAAAATCCGAAGTTTTACACCAACCTTTCTCCAGGGAGAATTGATGACATCTGGGGAACAGGAGTTCTTGTGGGATGGTACTCCTTCCAGATGCTATTTTCAGACAAAGTGGAGAAAAATGAAGTATGCTTAAATTGTTTCGAAAAAAACATGAAATAAAACAAGAAAACCGAGTTACATACACAACCTTCGGAATGCATAAAAGTAAACCATAGAACATCTTTGGTTTCCGGGGAGCAGTTTTATAGTCACAACACACAGAGAGGAGAAGATTTGGTTCAAATAATACGAAAAGATACTTTGGTTTTTAGAAACATAAACTGTTAATTAACCCATTTATCGAAGCAGGAAAGTTTTGTTGAGAGAGTATCCAATCAAGGATAATGTTTTAAAGTTACCACCACTAGTTTGAGTCGAGGAGAACTGACCATCACACTTCTGGATTAAGAATACACCGATATAACACACTGGATATGATCAGGCTGGACCTGATTATGAAAGAAAGCAAATTGCATAATAGAATATTAACATCGCGTTTGAGATTCAGAAAAACAAGTAGTAAAAGTATTATACATGTTACTGTTAAAAGGGGTATTTCTGGCAGGACAAGGAAAACCCATGAAAGAGGAAGAAATAGAGAAGAGTAAAGCAGTGGTTGTAAGGGAGTCATGAATGAAGAGGAAAAGTTTTTAAGAAGAAGAAGAATTTTTATTTACTTTTGAAAGTTAGAATTTTTATTTTTGTTAGAAAGAGGAAGTTTTAATTTAGTAAGATTTTAAAAGAATAAATTCAGGCATAGATTATTTTACTTATTGATATTAATGAGCACATACCACAACAGCAATCCTATGTTGTTGTCCAACAATGGGGGAGGTATGAAGAGGTGGTGCTACATGTATAATTTTCCGACTTAAAAGTAGTATTTGGTTGCCAAAATGAATTGAAAGTATATTATAAAACGGGATTATTTTGGCTGCGTGAAATCTAACCAATCAATACGAGGACTTAAAAGAAAACAGCTTATGTTAAGGAAGAAGTGATAGATTCGAATAAGTCGGAGGAGGAAACTCCCCATCAAGCAACAATCATCATTCAATTAGAAGAAGGCAATACATCAGCAACAGAAAATACAGACTATATTTCAAAGAGTATAAATGACAAATTACCTTATCAAGGTACCAGATTGCTGTTTTGACTTAAAAAGAACAGAGATTTGAATGCTTCATTGAAGCCATCGGACGTTATTTTCACAGGAATTGTTTAGAGAAATTTTGACCAACCACTTTTTGTGAAAGACCAGTTTATTTATAGTGGAAACAAGCCAGGGTCATAATTAGAATTTACTATAAAAAAATAATCAAATTTTTTAAAGGAATATCCCCCCCCTTGGTAGTACTAACACTAGAACTAACATGGCGGGTATTAAGGTATGTGAATTTTCCCAATTATGCCACTTATTAAATATAAAGACTTAAAGACTCAAATTAGTAACCTCACGATTTAATTATCATAACTATTATAATAATTATAAAGAAACTTAATTTAATTTAATTTAGAGGTTTTTTTATCAGTACTCATATTATAATTTATGTGAAAGAACAATACTATATAATAATCATAATTATACTATATGTACTGAAGGGTGTATGAAAGGAGTGTGTGAATATATGTCAATGTGAATAAATAAAATAAATTTAAATAAACTTAATTTACACTGCATTTTCTGTAATATATTTAAGTTAACTATATATATATATTAAAAAGTTTACGTTTCCTTGACCCTTGCCTATTTTTGCTTGCAACCGCGCACGCTTGGTATAACCCTTTGTGTGAGTACTTTATTTTTCCCCTGCATCATTAATTCTGATTTGGTTTTGCACCTTGTTTGCTCGTGTTATATTTTTCAGTGAGCAGAGAAATACGACCCATCTTTGAGGCGTAGCTTTTATTAACTGAAGAGGCAGTGTCTAGTTACTTGGTGACCCTTGGCTTTCTGTAGTCAAAGCAATAGAAGCCCCTGATTAAGAGGGATTTTGGTGAGCTGTTTTTTAGCTTCTATGCTAATCATATCCTTTTTAGAACCAGTCTACACTTCAATATATTATAATATATTAGTGGTGCAATCCCGATAAGTACGGGTATGGTGTATCGGAACCGATTTTTGGACGTATGGATGGAAATTTTTGAAAGTTATGTATTGAGATCGGCAAAATTTCGATGCTTACGGATCCAACACAATTTGAGCGTCTTTAAATTGATTATTATAATATAAATATATATATATATATATAATTAATAAATATATATATATATATATATAATATATAAATTATAATATAATAAATAAATATATATACTATCACCATGTTCATTGCTGCTGGGTGGTGTTGGTAGTTGAAAGGTTTTGAGCTTATCAACACCATTTCGTGAAACGAGGATTTGATAAGAAGGGGGTTTCAGCCCCTTGCTATCAGACGAGGAGAATTTAAAAATTTTCTAATATGAATATCAAAATGAAGAACCTTACACTTATTAAAATTAAAATTTCAAAGTTATTGTTTTTTAATTTTTCATTTAGTATATAGTATTTCGGAATATAAATTTATAAAATATATTATATATATAATATATAATTATTCATAAAATAATATATATATTTTATATATAATATATAATAAAAATATTATATATAAATTATCTGCCAAGTATAATTGATATCCGAATGAAATTGAAATTTTTTCATGAAGAAAATATCAACTGAAGGGCTAATAACATAAAAAAAATAATCATTCTTCGAATTCTTCGGATCCGATTGTATAGTTACGATTTATTTAACGAATATCTCCGTTGCATATATCTAGAAAGTTTTTATATTTTATAAAAATACAGATTAGAAAATTTCCTTCAATAGAACTTACTTTGAAAATGTGAGTTTTTTTAACTTATGTTATAAAATGAAAAATTGTGATGATTATTATTTTTCAATAGATGATTTGAGTACGATAGTTGTAATCTGGCATAGTAAATTTTTTGATCCAAAGCAGTATTATGGCAAAAAACGGGGCCCTACTGGTCGATTCCCGTAAAAAACGGAAAAATTTGATGAAGGGGTGCGATCAGTGGATACCACTCTTGCTTATTTACATACTGATAAGTATATATACCAGATTTATTATACATATCACTAATGATATTTCATTAAATAGGTAAATAGTTCTTTATGATCAGTAAAGAAAGTATGAATTAATGATAGATAATTTTCAAGTTAAAAATGAAAACTCGAAGTTTTCAAGAGAAAAGTGTCAAAATTTTTTTGAACGAGAGAGGAGGAGAGAGAATGGTGAGAAAATATGATTAAAGCTTGTATTTTGTTTCATGATGTTTAATTATTTCGACTATCTTTTATATACTTGTATTACAAATTTTAATTATTTGATAAATATTAATTACACTGAACGTTTTTATAATTAATTATTATATAGAAATTACTATATAAATGATAGAATTAAAACAGATGGTTCCTAGAGTCAACCCTCAATTGGTGGTCCCGCTCTCACCCTCCAACGGTCATGCGGATCTGAGGTCCGGCCAGTTATTAATCAAAACGTTAATACTCATATTTATTAATATGAATTACATTATTTTCTTAATTTTGATAGCCGACGTGATAGGAGAACGCGTGATTTACAAAATACAATAATCTTCTCCAAAAGTCGCATTACGGTGAGGGTGGTAGAGATCCAATGTTATACTAATCGGTTGGTCCACGTCATCTAACCTAGCGAGCACTGACCGCTATACGAATTCTAGGTCGCAATTTGTGCTAGATACTTCGTATCGTATTCTGAACATTACCTACTGTATTCCAGAACGAACCGGTTTTTCGTTTTTTGGCATTTGTGCTACGAAACGTAGATGCTTGAGTTTGCGTTTCGGTCTTTTGTCAAGCTAACCTCGGGCAAATCGGGTGAAAAATCTCTCGATAAGATGAGAAATATGTTAATTCGAGAAGACGTCTATTTCCCGTGCTTGCCGAACTTTAAGCACTTTCTTACGAAAAATTTGTAAACAAACAAGATGGTGGCCGTCTTGTCTTCTGATATCAATTAAGCGTATTGATAAAAGTAATTTTACATTAATTTCTTCCAACCGTAAACTTTATCACAGTAGTTGATCAAGGTAATTTTAATATACATTTTTGTTTTTTCTATTTTGTTATTCAAAACCACTGTGGTCATCACAAGCTGATCCAATTGGTTTTTTGTTAAAGGTAAAGTAACTTTTTTATGAAATTCCGTAGCTGTTTATCGCATACAAATTCGTGTGCTACACATGGTAAGGTTTCTATCCGGCGTTATGAGCATATAATTATACGGATTAGATCATATTAGATCGATTTAAAATTGGTCTTGCATTTTTACAGTTTATAGTAGTTTCCAGACACCCCCATGGTAATTAGATGTTATTAGATAAATTTGTAAATAGAAAAAAAGGGGGCCCCTGTTGCGGGATTGTATGCTAACTTGTTCATAATGTCTATACATTATCCAGCTCCTCCACGAACTTCATGCTTCGTCATTTCAATACGTAATGTATGTGAATGTAATAGATTAAACAGGTCAAAAAAAAAACAGAGTTTTCTTTCATAGGATTCCCTTGCAGGCTTTTTCTTGATAACTATACAATTCCGGGATATATAGTTCGAAACATGTCAAAAATGACCAGAATTATTTGGTATATTAAAAACGAATGTATCTTCTCAGAGCAACAGCATCTACTTCCAGCTCCGACACGGTGCGTGGCTCCCATAATCTGCCTTTGTTTTTCTTTTTTTTTAAAGAAGAAATGGCTCCCGATTGGCCTTTCATTTTTGTCAAACTTAGGGCAATTCGGGTAGAATGCTTTTACCAAAAAACCGTAAGAAATTTTTCCTAATTCTATAGGGGTTTGCTAATTCCTTGGTTGCTGGAATTTAGAACGTTCTTACAAAATATGTTTACATAAAAATGCGGGCGTGCGTAGGCCGTTGTTAATTAAATGAATATTTCATCTCAATAAAAATCAGCTTTAAAATCTAATTTCTTCCAAATCGATAACTCCATCACAATAGTTTATCAGTTATTTTGTTGCAGTCTAGTTTAATTCAAATATAGGAAAGTTGTGCTTTAGAACATCAATTTTTCTGCCTTCTGCTGAGAGTCTGTTTCTCTTTTCTCATATATTAGCCAAGCATTGCTATACTCTCTAACTTGGAACACTAGTTGGATGAGACAGGCCAAGTAATTTCCTTGCAAGTTTATTCAAGTGGTAAACATTTTGCTAACTTTCCACCAACTGATAGGATCATCATTTGGAATATTGTTTTCTTGTGATAGTTTTTAATCCATTTGCACTATCATCCTTTGGTATGAGTTTGGTTTCTTCATCACTACTGACTGTAGAATTTCTTCCAGTGAATCTGAATATGATTAATTGTATGAAGTGTTTGACTGTTGATTTCGTTTTTTTTTTTCCTTTTAATGGTGGCGAATTAAAAACTGTTCGGATTGAGTTTTTCAACTGCGCAATACTAATAAGCAGAATTTGTTTAAATTGTTCATAAAAACTTGCTTTTTTAATGAGGATCTAAGTGAGTTGCAATAGTATGCAGTCTTAATTTCCACATGAACAAAGCGTTTTCTAGTTCTAGTTTTATTACATCTTTCATTCTTTTTTAAACGTGATCATTTTCATTTGAAGATGTTCAAATGCTTCTTAGCATTGAGATTAAATGTATTTACATCGGGATAGATGTTGAATCTCTAAGTTTTTTGTAATTTCTTTTCAAATTTTTAAATGGCTTAAAGTGTGTTATATGTCAATTTTCACATTAGTAAAAATGTTCACTTTGGAATACGACTGGCGTACAGAGGGAGGTTTATTGAGCAACATTCTTTATCATATCAAGTGTACTATCCAGGAGTTGGAACGTATTTGAATAAGCAGTTGATTCAAATTATTATGGAACTTCATGCTGTGAGATCATGAGTCATATACATCATTGAAGTCGAGTCCAATGTTCTCATTTAGTCTCGAAAATCATGTAATTGATCACAAATTGATTTTTCAAATCTCAATAGGAAATCCGCGCAACATCGCAGGGCAAGGCGCGGATGCTGAATCTTTAAATAATGTCGATGTGTGTTACCCTGCATCATAATATATATATATATATTATATATATATATATATATATTATATATTTATATATTATTATATTTATATATATGATATATATATATATATGTCCGTGATTTATAGAGATAAGAAGTATGGTATCCGGGTATCGAAAATTTTTTGGTATCGGTACGCATTGAAAAAAATTGTGAGTACTTGTATCGGTTTCGGTATCGCCAAAGAAGGTTCAGTTACTTAGAAACAACATTGCTAATATACTATATAATATATATTATATATATAATAATTTATAATATATATATATATATATTATTTATAGTGAATATATATATATATATGATACCAAACCATCCATGCATTAATAATAAGTATGACTCGTGTTTAGCAAATCTTTAAAACTGATATAACTAAAAACCTGCCAATTTTGGCTTCGTCCATTAATATACTATCCCAACCATCAATAAGATCTACCCTTTCTTAAAGTGTTGCTTGGTGATTGCATGAGCCTTTGTTTGGTAGTGGGTGATGGGACAGTTCCGTTTAGGCCCAGTGTGCTTCTTACTGTCTTATATTCTTAATGTCTTAATGTCAATAAGTGAATGTTGAGAATAGAAATATATCTGGTTTGAATTTTTATTCCAAGATTCATTTGGCAATACAGGCCTTGAAAAACAGTAGTTTATGTTTGGAAATAAAAACAAAAATAAAAATTTATTTTATATTTTCAGCATTTGTGTTTAATAAATACATATAGCTTGTAATTGATATGATTCACAGCCGAAGATTTGTTTAGCATTTTTTGATTATAGTAAAAGCAATGGCAGCAAGTTTGAGAAGTAAAGGCATTAGAAGCTCATATAATTCCAAAACAGAAGATCACTTTCATGTGAAACCAGAAGGAAATTGAAGAACGTATGTATGAAATCATTGTATACTTATATTTTTTATGAACCCCAAATAAATTAGGCCTACTCTTGAAAATGGAAATAATAAAGTTTTGCCATAATTAAATTATATGGTACCAAAATTACTATAAACAAATTTTTGTTGCTTTATTTTCATACCATACAGGTCAGCCTAGATAGATAGCGTTGGGTCGGGTGACTTGGACACTTAGGTATAACTTTCGTCCTCCTGACTTTTCCCTAATGCACTTATTTTGATTTTTTTCTTTTTTAATTCAAGGCCCTATAGTAGGTAATAAGCACATCAAAAAAATAATAATGTAATTCTAATAATGAATAAGTTTTATTAAAGTTTAAATAAAAGCTATTCAGCCTGACCTTGAGGGGTGAATCGGACCAATCTGTTTAAATTCCTCTTTACGTATAAATTCAATTTATATTTTATTTTTACTTAATATTATAAATTGTTAATATTAATATTAAAATTAGTAATAAGTAATAAAAATATCAATAATGATACATAACATAAGAATAAAAAATGTGGTTGTGGATCACGCCCTTCTACTCCATTCAAAAATTGAACCACTTTTTGGAATTGTATTTTCATCAATAAATTCTTTTTTATTTTAATTTTACTTAATATAATATATAGGTAACTATTTATTATATTAAAAATTAATTATACATAATAAAATATCAATAATTAATCATAAAATATGAAAACAATGGTGTCCAATTCACCCATCAAATTTTTACGGTGGGGTGGATTTGGACCAAGTTAGGCCCCAGTGATTTAGCCCACTAGTACTGTTTGGAACAAAAATTTACTTGCCAGTTTAAAAGCTAACATACTCGAGTGTATACACTGAAAAATAATTAAAAATCCATCCACTAATTTTTCATTTTTTATACAAAAGTTTAAAAAAAACTCAACATTTTTCAAAAGTGAAATTCTAATTGAAGGCCATTTTATACCCTAATTTATTATATTTTTTAAAAATATAAAAACTCTCTAGAAATTAAGATGATCTAAATAAAACTTGTAAGCTCACCTACGTTTGGTGTTTTTGAGGCTTTTTTTTTTTTTTTTTTTTTATAATTATATTTATTTGGTGGACTGAATCACCCCTCTAAAAGAGGTGGGCCCCAGTCACCCGTCCGACGCTACCTAGTTTAATTAAATATTATAATCGTTAATTTTTAAATATTTCAAAAACTAATATTTATAACCCGCATTCATCATTTTAACCCTTTCAGTTTTAACTTTACTATACTTAAATATTGTAAATAATTACAATAGATTTAAAAAAAAAAAAAAAAAATGTTCTGCTTTCCCATGCTCAGAGGCAAATGATTCGGTATACAACAAAATGTCATAAATAAAAGTTGCAATGACTCGCCCCTCATATCAACCTCTGAAATTTCATTCAGATGGAGTGAAAAGTTTCAAAATATATAGGCTAATTAGACATTTTTTCATTTTTCCCAAAATTCCTCCCAAATTTCTTTGAGTTAGCTAATTGTTACAAATAAAACTTTGGCCTTTTTTTTTTTTTTTTTTTTTTTATTTTTGTGTTTTTTTGTTTTTTTTTTTTTTTGTTTGAAGCGTCAACGTGTTGTTCGGTAATAATCATCATCTTTTGTCAGAGAAATAAAAAATCTCACATGAATAGCAAGATTGCAAAAGCAACTGTGACATTGCTGAGGAAGCTTTCTCTATGCTCAGATTATCAAAAGAAATTTTTTTATCTCTCCCGAGGACCTCACAAATGCTATGCTTGGATAGGGTTAACAGAGGTTGAATATACTGGTTATATTTTTAAAATATATTTATTATATATGTAATTAATGGAGACATTTGACTGGAAGTTTTTATTAAATAAAAAATTTAATAAAACCGCATTTTAATTTTTTAGTGAAATTAAAAGCTTTTCAGTTTTAGTAATAATATTAGGCAAAATAATTTTTATATATATATAATATACTATATATTATATATATATATATTATATATATATAATATATATACTATATATATATATATATCCTAATATATATATATCTATATATATAATATATATATATATATATCAGTGATGGGCGAATCCGGCAACTTTTGGATTCGAATCCGAATCCGAATCCGTGTGTGTAGAAATGTTCGAATCCGAATCCGAATCCAGCACCTTCGGATTCGAATCCGAATCCGTGTGTGTGAA
>JABUQX010099120.1:22500-29739 GCA_015478945.1 Trachelipus rathkii
ATTGAAAAGGGCGCTCCAAATGCAGGGAGCCGAGTATAACACGAAGTTTTAGGAACAATCATATATGCTATGTTTTAGGGCGATTAAGTTGTTATCGAGAAACGAGTTAAACAAGCAAGTTTATCAACATGTTAGAGGGAATTAAAGGATAAACGCTAGAAATTTACGGCAGAAAGGTGATTTCTTCATGGAAAAACTTCCAATCAGAAGTTTCAGAACAAATAACAAAGGCTTATGTATGCAGGACCTTAGACCCGCATTTTATGATTAAAGGAGATAGAAATAAAGAAAAATTAAATTAGTCCAAGTAATTAATTAGTGGGATTGGCGATAAATAATAAATTAGCAAGCCCACAAATACTTTACCTGGGACAAATTTTCTTAGTTATATCTTCCTTTAATCGTAATTGTAAAAATACGAAGCGTTTACGATAGAATGAATATCGATATTAAAAACGCTTTAAGCCGTTTCGTTTTTGCATTTGTGCATACACTCGATAAGAAATGCTCACCCAGTTTAGCACGAATTTCCTGTTTAAACGAAAGCGATTTCGTGCTAGGCTTACTTTTGTTTTTAAACAATTGGAATCAGCTATTGTGATGGTAGTACGTGTTTTTGGACCTAAGCAGACCATAAAAAAAATTACAAATGGTTTTTATTACAAGAATTGGAATAAGCTATTGTGATGGAGTTTATTCATTTAGAAGAAATTAAGTTTGAAACGTGAATTATATTGAATGAAAATTCATCAATTCAGACAGGGCCTACCACGCCGCCATGTGTTTGTTTACCAATTTTTTTCGTAAGAACTGCTTAAATTCGGCTAGCGACGGAAACTAGCCACCTTACAGAATTTGAGGAAATTCCTTACGTCTGGAAAGCATTTCTTTACGATTTTTTCGGTAAGTTTGACAAAACGAATGCAAACTCGAGCATTTCTTTACGTTTCGTAAGCCCAGATATAAAAAAGAAAACGGCTTTATAAATATATATATATATATATATATTATATATTATATTATATATAAATATATATATAATATAGGTAATATATATATATATGACATATTATATATATTATATATATATATATTTAAGGTAAAATTTTTTATTTTTTTTTTTTAAAGGTTTTTGGGGAAAAAAAGCAGACTCAATTCGCATCAGATGTGTCATTTTTTTCGCATCCGAGGATGCAAATGTTTGATTTTAACCTCCGGGATGCGGATGTCTGAATATATATATATATATATATATATATCTATAATATTATAATATATATATATATATATATATATATATAATATATATTTATATATATATATATATTTATAATTTCCGAGTTTTAGCCACAACTATTAATATAATAGTTAGCGAGGGTGCGAAGAGACGGGGACCCACTCAAATGCACCCCACCAACCTCTTTCCCCATCTCCGACCTTAATGAAAGAGATTTTACAAAGGATTATTATCTACTTTTTGCACTAGTATTGAAATGTTAAATATGGAAGTTTGTGCTTGAGAAACATCAATTTTACGCCTTTTTTCTGCTGAGAGTCTGTTTCTCGTTTCATCATATATTAGCCCAGCATTTTTTTTTTTTTTTTTTTATATTTGTCACCACCCACTCACGGGCAGAGCCCTTTTCAAGGGGGGGTGTTACACGTCTCAGAAGCTCACCAACTAATGCAAATTTCGCAGATGGGCACAGACGCAAGCTTTGAAGAGAGGGAGAATTAAAATTCAGGCAGGAAACACAGAAGATGGAAGAGAATTCCACAGAACAGAGGTGGCAGGAAAGAAGGAAGCACCGCAGCGTACTAGCCTGGAGTTACCGATATCCACACAAAACTCATGCGCAGAACACAGCACCCTTGTGCTACGCGGGCGCCGTAAAGGTGGTGGTACGCGAGTTACAAGTTCCCTCGAGCATCTGCCGCTGCGGTACCTATAGAAAAGAGATAAAGCACCAACATCGCGCCGCAAAGTAGAGGGTCAAGTGGAAGATGCAGAATCGGACAGTTTATAAGTCTTTTTGGCTTTGACTCAACCCTTGTAGAAAATGAGTAAATTTGAGCCCCCCAGATACTGAGAGCAGTTCTCACAGACATGGGGCGTATGAGCCTTGTAAAGCTGGAAGTAAACTTATACAGAGAAAAAATCTTGCAGTCTAAACAGAACACTCCAGTTTTTCTTTGGAGGCACGCCCTAAGCAACAAGCTGTGATTGTGAGGTTCAAGACACTTTTTTGTTTAATGTTAAGGGCAAGGATGTTTAATATTGTCAACAGGAGAAGAGAGAGAGAACCGTCGAAAAGAGATAGGAAAGTGGAAGGTGTTTTAGAGAGAGGGAGACTTGTAGAAGTTGAGTTTTAAAGAATTAAATTTCACAGGTTGAGACGACGCACCTCGGAAAATTCTATCCAGATCAGCGAGAAAGAATCGGAAAGATTAAGACGAGAGGCAATTCTAGAATAAAAGAAGGAGCAGAATTGAAATGAGTTGAAGAATGAAGGTCGAGTCATCGGCATACGAGTGGATAGAGTTAGATTTGCAGATGAGAGAAGATCATTAATGACAAGTAAAGGAATAAAGTAGGAGATAAGACAAGAACCCTGAGGAACACCACATTTGACAGAAAAAAAAGAAGAAGTCGTCCCGTCAACACAGCCGATATTGAGCGATTTGAGAGAAACTAGAACATAAAAAAGCAAAGAGAAGGAGGAAACCCAAAGGAAGGGAGCTTGGGAGAGCAGTGACGCGTGGCCATACCCCGGTCAATGCTTTGGATATGTCAAGTGCCAGCCACGCCCACGTAAGTCTCCCCATAGTTCCTAAGGGCGGAAAAAAATAAATCGGTTAAATAGGACAGTATATCGCCAGTAGACCTCGAGCGCCCAAAGCCGTACTGGCGAGCGGAAAGAAGTGAATGAGATTCCAGAGGATCTAAGAAAATGAAGAGTTAGAAGGTTTTCAAAGATCTTAGATAGTTCAAAGTGAGAGCTATAGGGCGAATAAGTTAGAAGGATCAGAGCGGGCTTCCTTTTTTCGGAATCGGTTGGACGTGTGCGTGCTTCCAACACTGAGGGAAAGTGTTAGTATTGAGACATAGTGAATATAGTTGAACGAGAGGAGGGGCCAGCACGGAAGCACACTCCCTCAAAACACGGGGAGGAATGCCATCCGGGCCACCCGCCTTCCTAACGTTCATAGATCTCAGGAGCCCATGCACCCGATCAAATGTAATCACAGCAAGGCATAGGGACACCTGAAGGAGGAGAAAGAGGAAGAAGGAGGAATGAGAATCATCCAGGGTGAGTTAGAGGAAAATAGGAGGCCGAAGAGATTGGCCTTTTCAGTTGGAGAATTAGCAACAGAACCATCAGAACGAATAAGAGGAGGAAAGGCAGATTTACAGAAGTTGTTAGAGATGTTTTTTTGGCAAGAGGCCAGAAAGATTTGTCAGTAGGAGAACCAAGGAGGTTAGCGCACTTTCGTTTGATGAAAGCCCGCTTTGCTCGTCGAAGAGTATTGCTAAATACTCTCTCACTTGGAATACTAGTTGGAGGACAGGCCAAGTATTTCCTTGCAAGTTTACTTAAGCGTGGGTAAACATTTTGCTTAACATTCCACTCAACTGATATGTATCTAGTCCGTTTTTTCTTGTCGTAGTTTTTTCAATCATTTGCACTACATCTTTTGGTAATGCGTGTGTTTCTTCATTACTACTGGACTGTCGAAATTCTTCCAGTGAATCTGTTATTGATTTACTTGTAGAAGATGTTGCTTCTGTAGATTTCGTTTATTTCCTTTTAATGGGTGGCGAATTAATAGACAATTTGGATTGAAGTTTTTCAACTGCAACATAAGGTGACGATTTAACTTTGTTCTAATATTGTGTTACAAAAAAAAACTTGCCTTTATAACGGGGATCTAAGCAAGTTGCAATAGTATGAAGGTCATTAATTTCCACAGAACTAAAGGGTATTTTTAGCTCTAGTTTTATGACATCTTTCATTCTTTTTAAACCGTCATCATTTTCATTTGTAGATGGTTCAAAATTCTTCCTTAGCGTTGAGATTAATGGTATTACATCGAGACAGAAGCTGTAGAGGCGCTTGAATTTTTTGGCATTCAATAATCTCATGTGACTCTGTTGAATCAAATTATTATTAACTTCATGATGTTGAGATATGGTCATCATCTACCCAGTTGAATCGGTCCAATGTCTTCTCATTTAAATCTTGCGTTGAGATTCATCTTAAATATTTTTATATAAAATTCTTTATCAAATCTCGACAATAAATATCTGCGCAATATCCGCAGGGAAAAACGCGGATGCGGAGGCGGATCTTTAATAATGTGCGGATGCGAATGCGGATGTTACCCGCATCATTAATATATCATATATAGTAATATATATTATATAATATATATATATATATATATTATATAATCATATATGATTATTAGTATTATTATATATATATATATACTATATATATATATTATATTTAGGTTCATATAGGATAAAAGTATCGGTATCGATATCGGGTTAATCGCAAAATTTTTTGGTATCGGTATCGGTATCGTATCGCAAATGGAAAAAATTGCGAGTAACTTGTATCGGTATCGGCCTCAAATTTTGGTATCAGTGCAACACTAATATATTTATATATATATATATATATTATATATATATATATATATATATATATATATATATTATATATATATATATATATATATAATATATATATATATTATATATATTATATATATATATATTATATTAGGGTGATTCTAAAATTATGGGTAAAATTTTTGGTAACTGGATAAGAAATGCGCAAAAATAAAGGTAAAATTTCCTATAAAGGTATGATGTAATGTGCTTAGTTTTCCCACGTCTGGCTGTCTGTTATTGTGTTTTTTACTAAATATATTGTATCTACGAAACCAAGTAGGTAACAAACCCTATATTTGGGATGTGTACTGTTGTGTGTAGTGCAATGAGGACAAAAAGAAGTAATCAGATTTTACTAATAATATAAAAATGGCGGCCGTTAAAAGTATTTTAGAGGCGACATTTCATGAAAGCGGATGAACTTAGATTAAAATGTTATGAACCAAAAACATCCTTATTGTTGTAGGCCGGTTGAGTCAAATGGTACATGACGATTTAATAAATTATGACTAATTAATAAGGAGAATGTAATTTTAGTAATTGGAAACCCATCTCATTTTAAATATAACAACTTCTCCACAAACAGCTACTTCTTCCATTAAACATTTCAGCGCATTGTTGACCACACAACGCACTACTGTATACATAAATGGCACTGTCTGTTTGTATTACGCATTATAATGTGTAACTCAGTGACTGTGTGTGTCTCTTACATGTTTCTTTCGTTATTGAATTGGATCGTAATTACCACGTTTATTCATACTCTGAACTAGCTGACATGCATCTAATGTATGGATGGCACGCTGCATATAATGTTCTGCAGTCTTAAGATCTGTTTGTAATACTAAGAGATAATATTCAAACGATATTTTTGTCTCATACGCCTTGTTCTGATAACAGGGTGTTTGGCTATGTCCAATTAGCAATCAATGCAGGCAGTACTTCTGATCTACTATTTAGTGATCTTGTTGGATTTAGAAGTAATGTTCTTATATTGAATTCTGAGCTCTCTTGTTATTTAGAGATTACGTTCGAGAATTGTCACTTTCCAGTTAATCTGAATTCTTCAATCTAGTATTTGGAGGTTATTACACGAAGCAACAGTTACACCCGTACCACATCCATCAGGTGCATACTCTATTGCTACGTGGACTATGCTCCTCGTGTTGTTATTTGTCATGGTTTTTTGAACAAATGTATTGGCCCAAACTTTTTAACGAAGGTTTTTTTTACAGCGAACATATTTGGGCAGACGAGAATCCTCATGCCATTAAACAGAATCTTTCACAACATCAGTTTTCAGTAAACATTTGGGCAGGAATTTTACTTGGTCATGCACTTATGTTCGAGCTTCCTCCCAGACCTAATCGCATAATCTACTTAAACTTTTAGAAACATGAGCTCCGTACCTTGTTTGATTATGTACCTCTTCAGTTGCGCCAAAACATGTGCTTTATGCGTGATGAGGCTCCTGCACACTTTAGTGCTGAAGTTCGTGAACACCTTAATGTGAACTTTCCCAATCAATGGATAGGTCGAGGTGGCCCAGTTCCATGGCCATCAAGGTCACCAGACCTAAATCCTTTGGATTATTACCTTTGGGGACATTTAAAAACCTCAGCATACTCTTCTCCAATCGACACCGTTGAAGACCTACGATTAAGGATTATGAACGGAATTGAAACGATCAAACAGACTCCTGGAATATTTGAAAGGGTCCGACAATGGAAGAGAAGACGCCTGGACGCGTGCATTGGAAACAACGGAGGTCATTTTCCAACATCATCATTTAGTCTTTGAATCATTTGTAGGTAATTTAGAAACAGTATGTTTATTTTGTACAAAGTTAAACCTATCATACAATAATAATTTGTTTATTTACACTTCCTATTCCAAATGAGTTATTAGTTCCTCAAATAATTTTAACGTCCGCCATTTTAAAATTTAGAGTTTTTAACTTACTTGGTTTCGTAGATACAAATATTTAGTAAAAACACTAGAAAGACAGACAGACAGAGAAACTAGCCCATTACGTCATTTTATAGGAACTTTTACCCTTATTTTTGCATTTCTTATCAGTTCCCAAAAATTTTTTACCATAATTATGAATCACCCTGTATATATATTATATAATATATATATATATATTATATATATATATAATATATATATATATATCTTATATATATATATATATATAATATATATATATGATATATAATATATATATAATATATATAATATTATATATATATATATAATAATATTATATATATATATATATTTATATATATTATTATTATTATTAAATAATTTAAATTATAATTGAATTGCTTCAGAAATTTTAAGTACCAAAATTGGCTTAATTTAATAAATTTTTAAATAAAGGTCAAATTAAGTAAAGTATTGCAATTTATTAACTATTTTATAATTAACATAATAACATCCTATTTAAAAAATTAAAAATTAAATTTTTTTAACATCGTTTTCATTTTAGTTTTCCAATGATTCAGGAGTAACTATTTCTGCCTAACACTGCGTTATGTTGGCGCAATAAT
>JABUQX010099121.1:0-5000 GCA_015478945.1 Trachelipus rathkii
ATTTTGCTAATCATACACGCCATAAGGAGAAATAGTTACATCCTGATCATTGGAAAACTTATTATTTAAGAGATGTTAAAAAAAATTTAATTTAATTTTCATAGGATGTTTTATTTAATTCCGAATAGTAATAAATTGCAATAATTTACTTAATTGAACCTTTTAAAAATTTATTAAAAGGCAAGCTTAAGAATTAAAATTCATTTTTATAGCAGTTAAAGCTTAATTTAAATTATATTAATAATAATAATAATATATATTATATATATATATATATATTATAGTATGATATAGTATATATATATATATATATATAATATTATATATATATATATATATAATATATATATATATATATATATATATATATAATATTATATATATAATATATATATATATATATATATATATATATATTATATATTATATTATACAGGGTGATTCATAATTATGGTAAAAAATTTTGGTAACTGATAAGAAAATAAAAATAAAGGTAAAAGTTCCTTTAAAGGTATGACGTGAATGTGCTTAGTTTCATCTGTCTGTTCTGTCTTTATGTGTTTTTACTAAAATATCTTGTATCTAGAACAAAGTAAGTTTACAACTCTAAATTTAAAATGGTGGGCGTTAAAAGTATTTGAGGAACGAATAACTCATTCGGAATAGAAGAGTAAATAACATATTATTATTGTATGATAGTTTTAATTTTGTACAGCATAAACATACTGTTTCTAAAGCACCTACAATTGATATCCAAAAGCCTAAAGATGATGTTGAAAATGACCCTCCGTTGTTCCCAATGCACGCGTCCAGGCGTCTTCTCTTCCATTGTCGGACCCGTTTAATATTCCAAGAGTCTGTTTGATCGTTTCATTTCCGTTCATAATCCTTAATCGTAGGCTTCAACGGTGTCGATTGGAGAAGAGGATACTAAGGTCTTTAAATGTCCCAAAGGTAATAATCAAAAGGATTTAGGTCTGGTGACTTTGCTGGCCCCGAACTGGGCACGCTCGACCTATCCATTGATTGGAAAGGTTCCTCATTCAGGTGTTCAGAACTGTAGCACTTACAGTGTGCAAGGAGCCCCATCAAGCATAGCGAACATGTTTTGGCGCACTAGAGTACATAATCACAAGGTAAGGAGCTCGTGTTTAAAAAGTTTAAGTAGATTATGCCATTAATCCTGGGAGGAAGCTCGAACATAAGTACATGATCATGTAAAATTCTTGCCCAAATATTTCCTGAAAACTGATGTTGTGAACGATTCTGTTTAATGGCATGAGGATTCTCGTCTGCCCAAATGTGTTCGTCGGTAAATAAAACCTTCGTTAAAAAGTTTGGGTCAATACATTTGTTCAAAAACCATTGACAAATAAACAACACCCGGAGCATGTCACGTGGCAATAGATTATGCACCTGATGGACGTGGTACGGGTGGTAACTGTTGCTCGGTGTAGTAAGCTCCACATACTAGATCTGTTTTCGATAACTGTAGTGACAGAAATTCATCTCGCTGCGTTGTACTTCTTTTCAGGATGCTCAGATATTTCATTAAGAACTAATTCTTCTAAATCAACAGTCCTAGTAGATCGGGGTCTGCCTGCATTAGTTTGCTATTTGGACTGCAAACACCCTGTTTCAGACAGGCGTTGGACAAATTCGGTTTTGATATTTCTCTTGGTACAAACGTCTTGCTGCAGAACTATTGCAGCGTGCCATCCCATACATTAGATGCATGTCAGCTAGTTCAGAGTATGAATACACGTGGTCAAATTAAGATCGTATATCAATAAACAAAGAAAACACGATAAGAGACACACACAACAGTCAATGAGTTACATTATAATGCGTAATACAAACAGACAGTGCATTTATTGTATACAGTAGTTGGTTGTTTTGGTCAACAATGCGCTAAAATGTTTAATGGAAGGAGTAGCTGTTTGTGGAAGAGTTGTTATTATTTAAATGAGATGTTTCCAATTACTAAAATTTACATTCTCCCTTATTAATAGTCATAATTTATTAAATGTTATACCATTTGATTCAGCGTACAACAATAGGTGTTTTTTGGTTCATTAACATTTTAATCTAAGTCATCCGCTTTCATGGAATGTCGCTTCAAATACTTTTAACGGACCCTTTTATTTTATAGTAAAATCTGATACTTCTTTTGTCCTCATTAGCACTTACACACAACAGTACACATCAAATATAGGGTTTGTTACTACTTGGTTTGTAGATACAGAAATATTTAGTAAAACACATACAAGACAGCCAGAACGGAAACTAAGCAGCATTACATCTTACCTTTATAAGGAAATTACCTTTTTTTGCATTTCTTATCAGTTTACAAAAATTTTAGCCATATTTTGAATCACCTAATATTATATATATATATATATTTATGATATATAATATATATATATAATATATATATATATATATATACATTATAAATTCATATTATATATATTTATATATTATATATATATATATATATATATAATATATAGAGAATATTAGTGTTGCACCGTACAAAATTTACCGATACCGATACAAGTACTCGCTATTTTTTCATTGCCGATACCGATACCGATACCGATACCAAAATTTTTGCCGATACCCGATATCGATACCGATACTTTTATCCTATATGGCATATAAATATATATTATATTAGTATATATATATTATATATAATATATATATATATATATATATATAGTTAATATTATATTATATATATATAGGTTATATATATAGTATACTATACACTATGGTTAATGATGCGGGGTAATCTATCCCATTCGCATCCCGCAAAATTATAAAGAATCCCCGGCCCCCTTTTCCCCCCCCCCGGCCCAAAATCCCCCGCCCGGGGGGGGGTTTTTTTTTCCCTGGCGGATATTGGCAGATATTTAATTGGTCGAGATTTGAAAAGAATTTTATAATAAATATTTAAGATAATCTCACGCAATTTTAAAAATGAGAAGACATGGGACCTGCGTTCAACTGTTGTAATGACAATGATATGATCTCACAATCAATGAAGTTCACATAATAATTTGAGTCAACAGAGTCACATGAGATTATTGATGCCAAAAAAATCAGCGCCTCAACAGCTTTCTTCCTCCGATGTAATACCATTAATCTTAATGCTAACCCAGTCATCAACCATCTTCTAAATAACTGGAGGGTAAGATGAAAAGATGTCATAAAATACAAAAGACCTGTTGTAGTTTTTGTCTAAATTATGACGCTTCGATACTATTGAACTTGCTTAGATCCCGTTATCAAGGCAGTTTTTTTGTACCACAAATATTAGAACAAAGTTAAATCGTCCCTTTATGTTGCAGTTGAAAAACTCAATCCCAAATTGTCTATTAATTCGCCACCCATTTAAAAGGAAATAACGAAATCTACAGAGCAACATCTTCTACATAGTAATCATAACAGATCACTGAAGAATTTCGACAGTCAGTAAGGAATGAAAGAACACACGCATTACCAAAAAGATTAGTGCAAATGATTGAAAACTATCACCAAGAAAACGACTAGATACTATCACTTGGTGGAAAGTTAAGCAAAATATGTTTACCCACGCTTAAGTAACCTTGCAAGGAAATACTTGCCTGTCCTCCAACAAGTATTCCAAGTGGGAGAGTATTTAGCAATGCTGTTCGCACCGAGCAAGAAGCGGGCTTTCATCAACGAAAGTGCGCTAACTCTGTGGTCATCCTACTGACAAATTCTTCTGGCCTCTCTTGCAAATAACATCTCTAACAACTTCATAAATCTGTACATCGGCCTCTGATTTCGTTTGATGTTCTGTGCTAATTCCGCGAACTGAGAAAGGCAATCTCTTCAGCCTCCTATTTTTCATCTAATTCAACTTTTGAAAGATTCAGAAATTTTTCTCCTCCTCCTTTCTCTCACGTGTTCAATACCTTACATGAGATCACAATGAACTGATTCATGGAGTTCTCTGACTTCTATAAACGTTAGGAAGGCGGGTGCCGGATGGCTATTCCCTCCCCTGTTTTTGCAGGGAGTGTGCTTCGTGCTGGGCCCCTCCTTCGTTTCAACTATATTCACTATGTCTCAATACTAACATTCCTCAGTGTTGGAAGCACGCACACGTCCAACCGATTCCGAAAAAAAGCCGCTCTGATCCTCCTAACTATCGCCCTATAGCTGCTCTCTTGTGTTCCATCTAAGATCTTTTGAACCCTTCTCAACTCTCATTTCTTAGACATCTGGAATCTCATTCACTTCTTCCGATCGCCAGTAGGGCTTTCGCGCTCGAGGTCTACTGGCGATATACTTTCGCTATCTTCTGATTTATGGTTTTTCCGCCCTTAGGAACATGGGGAGACTTGCGTGGTGCACTTGATATATCGTATGCATTTGACAGGTATGTGACATTCGGCTCTGCTCTTCAGTGCTCCCTTCCTTCGAGTTTCACTCTTCTCTTTGCTTTTTTATGTCTAGTTTTTCTCTCAAATCGCTCAATTTCGGCTGTTTGTTGATGGGACGACTTCTTCTTCTTTTTCTGTCAATTGTGGTGTTTCCAGGGTTCTGTCTTTCTCCTACTTTATCTTACTTTTCATTAATGATCTTCTCACTTGGACGAAAATCTAACTCTATCCACTCGTTTGCCGATGATCCGACCCTTCATTCTTCAACTCATTTCATTCTGCTCCTCCTTTTACTTCTAGAATTGCCTCTCGTCTTAACTTTCCGATTCCTATTCTGCGCAGATGCTGGATGAATTTCCGGGTAGGGGTCGTCTCAAGCTTGTGAAATTTTAATTCTTTAAAAAAACTTCTTCAAATCTCCCTCTCTAAAACAACTTCCAACTTTCCTATCTCTTTCGACGGCTTCTCTCGTCTCTCTGTTGACAATATAAACTCCTTGGCCTTAACATTAACAAAAAAAAATGTCTTGGAAACTCACCATCACAGCGGTTGCTAGGGCGGCCTCAAAGAAATGGAAGTTCT
>JABUQX010099121.1:10000-51323 GCA_015478945.1 Trachelipus rathkii
ACACGGTAGGGCCAGTGCAATTAATAGACAGGTTTTTTGATTGAGAAAAAGGGGTCGGCTTCTTTAATTACTTCAGTAAGTTCCAAGTTCTTTCAACTTTTGTTTTTCCATTTTTTATCAGCACAAGATATACCTATGTCAGTTCCGTGATGAATTTGTGTATCAAGATTATAAAACTTCAGAAAGCGTTTTGCTTTCATCCAGCTTTAAATAAGAAACAGAAATGCAAATAAAAAGATGAAATGCGGCACGTTTTTTTTTTCTGAAAACCTAGTCTCTAAAGAGGATGAAGTGAGTCAAGATAAGCCACAAGTACAGAACGCTTCCAATATTCAGCAGATGTTTCAGCAGGATAATTTGCTTTATGTTGTTGGGATTGTACTTTTCTAGGTGGTGCAAGTTCTACTAATAACTCAGCAGTAATAACTTTGGCGGATAAGAGCAGATCAGGAATTATTTGATCAGCAGTTTTGCAGTGTTCTTTGACAACTTTCAAAATTCTTTGGACATGATCTGAGCACTACATAAGGGCAATATTTTTTGTTTGAATAATGTTAGCCACTGGTTAAACTAAAGCAAATATTAGGATATTACGGAAAGGTAATAATGAAATTGGATCTGTTTGCCGAAGCAGTATAAATAGAACAAGCTTGGTTTTTTCTTGTTTGAATTGTTGGGTTCCTTGGCAATTTCTAACCCTTCAACGATTTTTATCAATTATTTGTATGGAAATAGCAATACTATGATATTTTTGAGTTCAACGGGTTTCACAAAGTTTAGGCAAGTTCGGAATGTATTTTCTTTTCAGGGTGGAGTCTGAAAAAGTTTGTCTTTTATTGTGGCAATAGTATTTCGAATTTCCGGAATAATGTTTTTAAGGTCATTCTGAACAAATTAAGCCCCATGGCTTTACACGTGAAAATATAATCCTTTTTAATATTTTCCCTCGTTTCTTTTGAATTCCATGTTCTTTTCCTGCCATTGTTGCGAAGTCGTCGTACCCTTGACCAACGCATAGACTCGGATCCAAACCTTCTTTTCTAAAACGAATCAATCGTTTTGGCAATGGTTTTACCATCCATCCCTTCAAGAACTTCAAACCCCAGAAATTCTTCTCGAACAGTCATTTTTTCAAGGTCGAAAACCTTAATCCTATAGATAATTGTTCATTGCCTGATAAATCCAGTTTCATCGGCTAATATGGAATAGACAACAAATTTTTTGGCATCCGCGATAAATGTTTTTTTTGTTTACGATAATTCCACACAATTGATAATTTCATTTTGAATCATCGGAGACCGTCCAGACGGTATTCTTCTTGTCCTTGAATATGTTTTTTAATTCCATATCACCACTTTCTATTTCGCAATTTAATCAGGTCTTCAGAATTTCCCTCAAATGCAGGCCTATACCTCTTAAAGGTCAATCATGGGTTCCGCAGGAAATTGTGTCTTCAAAATTGCGAAAATATTTTTTTATTTTCTGGCAATTGGTTTTTTTGATGTGCAGTCCTGCAGATGAAGTATCAACGGGTATGCTTCCGTGACTGGAATTTAATTCAGCTTTGGCAGCCACCAAATGCTATCGACATACTGAGAGTCACAGCGGAGAATACTGTCTGAAGAAGCTAGCTGTATAAAAGAACACAGCTAGTTGACTTCAAGCCTATATTATAACTCTTTAGAAGAAATATAAGTTTTTAATACGTTAGTAATCAGTATTACTTCTTCCATTAATCTATCGATTGATATATTTTTTCAGTTTTTCTTAATACCCTTAAAAACGTCGTCCTGGAAAATTTTAAGGTTTATTTTTTTTTTCGCCAAGATGTAGGGGGGGGCAAGTGCCTCCCTGCCCCCCTGTGTACGCCCATGGTTGGTTGTATTTATTTTGTAAAAAATCATTGGAAGAATTCGAATTGGAAGGATTCGAATCCAGATTCGGATTCGGATTCGGACTCGGATTCGAACATGGATCGATTCGAGAATTTTACACACACGGATTCGGATTGACTCCGAAGGTGTGATTCGGATTCGGATTCGAGCATTTCTACACACACGGATTCGGATTCGGATTCGAATCCAAAAGTTGCCGGATTCGCCCATCTGTATATATATATATATATATATATATATATATATATATATATATATATATATATATATAATATATATATATATATATATATATATATATATAATATATATATATATATATATATAAAATTATTTTTGCCTAATAGTTATTACTAGCAACTATCAAATATTGGTGACTAAAAAATTTAAAATGCTTGGTTTGAATCAATTTTTATTAATAAATAACTTCCATCAAATGTCTCATTATTACAGTATATAATAAATATATTTAAAATACCAGTATATTCAACCTCTGTTGACCCATCCAAAGCATAGCAATTGAGTGTCCTCGGGAGATAAAAATTTCTTTTTGAATACTGAGCAATAGAGCTCCCTACAGCGAATGTCACATTTGCTTTTTTTTGCATATCTGTTGCTTTCATGTGAAGATTTTTTTCTCTGACAAAGATTGATGTATTCCGAAGAACCACATTTGACGTACTTCAAAAAAAAAAAAAACAAAAAAAAAAAAAAAAAAAAAAAAAAAAAAAAAAGGCAAAGTTTTATTTGTAACAATTAGCTACTCAAAGAAATTTGGGAGGAAATTTTGGAAAAATGAAAAAAATTTCTAATTAGCTATATATTTAACTTTTCATCCATCTGAATGAAATTTTCAGAGGTGATATCGAGTGGGCGAAGTCATGCACTTTTATTATGACTTTTTGTTTGTATACCGAATCATTTGCCCTCTGAGCATGGAAATCCAACTTTTTTTTTTTTTTTTTAAATCTATTGTAATTCGTCACAATATTTAAGTGTGGTAAAGCGAAAGGTTTATGATTGAATGACTTGCGTGTTTATTAAATATATTTTTTTGAAACTATATTTAAAAAATTTACATTATATATTTAATTAACTAGGTAGCGTCGGGCGGGGTGACTGGGCCCACCTCTTTTAGAGGGGTGATTCGGTCCACTCTAAATAAATTAATTATAAAAAAAAAAAAAAAAAATGCCTCATTTAATAGCCACACAGTAGTACTACAAGTTTTATTAGATCATCTTAATTTCTAGAGAGTTTTTATATTTTAAAAAATTAATAAATTAGAAATGGTTTTCAAGAAAATGTCCTTTCTAGAAATGTGAGTTTTTTTTAAAATTTTTGTATAAATAAAATTGGGGATGGATTTTAATTATTTTTTCAGTGTATACATTCGAGTATGTGCTTTAAACTTGCAAAGTAAATTTTTGTTCCAAACAGTAACTAGTGGCTAAATCACAGGGGCCTAATTGGTCCAATTCCCACTGGTAAAAAATTGAAATGGGTGAATTGGACCACCATTGTTTTTCATATTTTATGTATTATTATTGATATTTTTATTATGTATAATTAATTTTAATATAATAAATAGTTACTTATATATATTAAGTAAAAATTAAAATAAAAAAAGAAATTTATATGAAAAATACAAATTCCAAAAAGTGTCAATTTTTGAATGGAGAGGGGTGAATCCAACAACCACATTTTTATTCTTATTTTATGTATCATTATTGATATTTTTATTACTTATTACTAATTTTAATATGATAAACAATTATTATATTAAGTAAAAATTAAAATATAAAATTGAATTTATACGTAAAAGAGGAATTTAAACAGATGGTCCGATTCACCCCTCCAAGGTGAAGCTGAATGAGCTTTATTTAAACTTTAATAAAACTATTATTATTAGAATTACATTATTATTTTTTTGTGTGCTTATTACCTACTATATGGCCTTGAATTTCAGAAAGAAAAAAAATTCCAAAAAGTGCATTAGGGAAAAGTCAGGAGACGAAGTTATACCTAAAGTGGTCCAAGTCACCCCGCCCAACGCTATCTATCTATCTGACCTTATGGTATGAAAATAAAAGGAACAAAAATTTGTTTATAGTAATTTTGGGTACCATATATTTTAATTATGCAAACTTTATTATTTCATTTCAAGAGTAGGCCTAATATTTGGGGTTTCATAAAAATATAAGTATACAATGATTTCATACATACGTTCTTCACATTCCTCCTGGTTTCACATGAAAGTGATCTTCTGTTTTTGGAATTTATATGAGCTCTAATGCCTTTACGTCTCAAACTTGCTGCCATTGCTTTACTATAATCAAAAACTGCTAAACAAATCTTCTGGCTGAATCATTATCAATTACAGCTATATGTATTATATTTAACACAAATGCTGAAAATATAAAATAAATTTTTATTTTTGTTTTTATTTCCAAACACTGATTAGCTACTTTCAAATTACTGCTGATAATCGTACACAAATCTTTTTCTTGGTCCACAGACTCAAGCCAATCTCCATTCATATCGTAGTTTAAACTCTTATTTGAGACATTAAGACATTAAGAATATAGAGACAGTAAGAAGCCACATGGGCCTAAACTGACTGTCCCAGTCAACCCACTAACCAAACATGCTCATGCAAATCCACAAAGCAACATTTAAGAAAGGGTTAGATTCGTTTATGGATGGGTTGGGTATCATATAATATATTGACGAAGCCAAATTGGCAGGTTTTTAGTTATAGTAGTTATTAATATTAGATGGCATGTGTGACCATAACTTAGTTATTAATGCATGTGGATGGTTTGGGTATGCATATATATATATATATATATATATATATATATATATATATATATATATATATATATATATATATATATATATATATATATATATATATATATATATTAGTGTCACACCGATACAGAAATTTTAGTCCGATACTGATACCGTTACAAGTATCAACAATATTTCAATGCCGATACCCAGTGCAAAATTTTTGCTGATACCCGATACCGATACTTTTATCTCTATAAATATGGACAAATATATATATATATATATATATATATATATATATACATATATATATCTGCATATATATATATATATATATATATATCATATATATATATATATATATATATATATATATTAGTGATACAGGTAACATCACATCCGCGTGTGGAGTCGCATCCGCGCACTTTGCGGATGTTGCGCGTCTTATTGTCGAGATTTGAAAAGCATTTTGATGATGAATCTGGACGCAAACTTTAAATGAGAGACATGGGACTCGACTGACTAACTGTGTAATGATGACTCATGATCTCACAGCATGAAGTTCATAATAAATTTGAATCAACTGTTATCAAAAAGACGTTCCAACTCGCTGGAATAGTACACTTGATATGATGGAAAGAATGGTACTGCTCAAAGAACCTCTTGTACGCCAGTTCGTATTCCAAAGTGAACATTTTTACTAATGTGAAATTGACATAATATCACACTGCATTAAACTATTTAAACCATTTGAGAAGAAATTACCAAAAAAACCAGCGCCTCTACAGCTTCTGTCTCCGATGTAATACATTAATCTCAATGCTAAGGAAGCATTTTGAACCATCTTCAAATGAAAATGATCACGGTTTAAAAAGAATGAAAGATGTAATAAAACTAGAACTAGAAAAACGCTTTGGTTCTGTGGAAATTAATGACCTTCATACTATTGCAACTCACTTAGATCCCTCATTAAAAGGCAAGTTTTTGGAACAATTTTAAGAACAAGTTTTAATCGTCACTTAGTATTGCAGTTGAAAAACTTCAATCGAACAGTATTAATTCGCCACCCATTAAAAGGAAAAAAAACGAAATCTACAGAACCAACACCTTCTACAATTAAATCAATAACAGATTCACTGGAAGAATTTCTACAGTCCAGTAGTGATGAAGAAACATACTCATTACCAAAGGATGTAGTGCAAATGATTGAAAACTATCACCAAGAAAAACAATTAGATTCAAATGATGATCCTATCAGTTGGTGGAAAGTTAAGCAAAATGTTTACCCACTCTTGAGTAAACTTGCAAGGAAATACTTGGCCTGTCCTCCAACTAGTGTTCCAAGTTAGAGAGTATTTAGCAATGCTTGGCTAATATATGATGAAAAGAGAAACAGACTCTCAGCAGAAAAGGCAGAAAAATTGATGTTTCTAAAGCACAACCTTCCTATATTTGAATTTCAATACTAGACTGCATACAAATAACTGATAAACTATTGTGATGGAGTTTATCGATTTGGAAGAAATTAGATTTAAAGCTGATTTTATTGAATGAAATATTCATTAATTAAAACGACTGCACTTGCTATTTTTTTTTTTTGTAAACATATTTTTGTAGAACGTTCTAAATTCAGCAAGCACAGGAAATAGCAACCTTATAGAATTAGGAAAATTTCTTACGTTTGGTAAGCATTTCTTACGATTTTGCGCTAAGTTTGACAAAAATGAAGGCCAACTCGAGCATTTCTTACGTTTCGTAAGCACAAATGCAGAAACGTAAACGCCTCTATTAAGACCATTTTTCGTTTGTCATTTTGTGCTTACGCTCCCGGCATAACGCTTACCATGTTTAAGCACGAATTTTGTGCATAAACGCGCGATTTCATATAAAAGTTACTTTTATTTACAAACAATTGGATCAGCTGTTGTGATGGACCACGTGGTTTTGGAATAAACAAAAATAAAAAAAAAACAAAGGGTTTATATTGCAAATAATTGATCAACTACTGTGATAAAGTTTATCGAGTTGGAAGAAATTAGATTTACGCTAATTTTAGCTTGAATGAAACATTCATCAAATCAAACGGACCTACCACGCCACCATCTTGCTTGTTTGTTTACATTTCGAGTAGACGTGCTTAGAATTAAAGGCAAAAGCACGAGGAAATAGCAACCATAAATTAAGGAAATTCCTTGCCGTTGGGTGACATTTTCACGATTTTGCACATTGGAGATTTGACAAAAAACGACGCCAAACTCAAGCATTTCTTCGTTTCGTAGCACAAATGCAAAAACGAAGGTCTAACACATACAGTAGTAGGTCAGATAGATAGGGAAATTATCGAACAATGCGGATGTAGCGTGGAGGCGGGTGACGTGGACCACTTTAGGTATAACTTCGTCTCTGGCTCTCCCTAATGCACTTTTGGAAATTTTTTTTTTTTGTAAATCACGGCCCTATAGTCGGGCATATATACAAAAAAATAATAATGTAATTCTATTAATAAAAATTTTATTAAAGTTTGAATAACGCTTGAGTCAAACTGACCGTGGAGGGTGGGCGGACCACCGATGAGGGTGACTGGACCATCTGTTTAAATTAGATTACTTTCTACGTATAATTTCAATTTTATATTTTTAATTTTTTTATTTATAGCTAATAATTATTTATCATATTAAAATTCGTAATAAGTAATAAAAATGTCTAATAATAGTAAATAAAATACAAATAGCAAATAAGATGATTCATTCACCCCTATCACTCAAAATTTTGACACTTTTAGACACGTTTTTATTAAAAATTTCATTTTTATAAGATGAATTTCACATAATATAAGTAACTTTTTATTACATTTAAATTAATTATACGTAATAAAAATGTCAATAATATCGTAAAATACGAAAAACAATGGTGGTCCGAGCCACCCCTCCATCAATTTTTACGGCGGGGTGAATCGGACCAAGTTGGCCCCGTTTTTTTGCCACTAATACTGCTTGGATCAAATTTGCACTTTGCCAGTTTAAAGCTAACATATTCGAGTGTATCCACTGAAAAAAATAATTAAAATCGATCCACAATTTTTTATTTTATATGAAGTTAAAAAAACTCACATTTTCAAAAGTGAAATTCTATTGAAGAAAGGAAATTTTGTACCCTAATTTCTAACATTTTTAAAAATATAAAAACTTAGAATTAAATATGATCTAAATAAAACTTGTAGTACTACCCGCGTGGCTATAAAATGAGCGAAAATTTTTTTTTTTTTATTATTTTTATTTTATTTAGAGTGGACCGAGATCACCCCTCCCTAAAGGGGCTAATGCTACGTATCAGCTCGGCAGCTATATATATATATATATATATATATATATATATATATAACATATATATATATATATATATATATATATATATATATATATATATATATATATATATATATAACATATATATATAACATACAGGTATATCACAGAGCCATATATAATAAAATGCAAAAATAAAAAAAAAGAAGTTTGAAATTTTAAACTATTTAGAAAGAGACGAATTGCTCGACTCTCAGAAATTAAGTCAGGTGCATAGAAAAATTTTTAAATTCTCTTTGTCTGATAGGAAGGGGCTAAAAACCCCCTTCTATCAAATCCTTCGTTTCACGAATGGTGTTGATAAGCTCAAAACCTTTCAACTACCAACACCACCCTACACCAATGCGGGACATGGTGATATATATATATATATATATATATATATATATATATATATATATATATATATATATATATATATATATATATATATATATATATATATATATATATCAATTTAAAGACGCAAAATGTGTGGTATCGGTTAAAGGTATCGGCAAAATTTTACCGATACCGATACTACTACTTTCAAAATTTCCGATACCGATACCTCAAAAATCGTCCGATACCACCAATACCGATACCATGGTATGATTGCATCATAACCATATATACTGTTGAAGTGGTAGACTGGTCACAGAAAAGGAAGATTATTAGGTAAGAAAGTAAAAAACCAACTCACCAAAATCCGCTCTTTAATCAGGGGTGCTTCTATGTGCTTGCAGTGGACAGAAATGCCCAAGGTCACCTAAGCACTCCCTAACTAGACACTGCCTCTTCAGTTAATAAAAGCTACGCCTCAAAGATGGGTCGTATTTCTCTGCTCACTGAAAAATATAACACGAGCAAACAAGGTGCAAAACCAAATCAGAATTAATGATGCAGGGGAAAAATAAAGTACTCACACAAAGGGTTATACCAAGCGTGCGCGGTTGCAAGCAAAAATAGGCAAGGGTCAAGGAAACGTAAACTTTTTAATATATATATATATATAGTTAACTTAAATATGTTACAGTAAATGCAGTATTTTTGGTAATTAGGCTTCTTTAAATTTATTTTATTTATTCACATTGACATATATTCACACACTCCTTTCATACACCCTTCAGTACATATAGTATAATTATGATTATTATATAGTATTGTTCTTTCACATAAATTATAATATGAGTACTGATAAAAAAACCTCTAAATTAAATTAAATTAAGTTTCTTTATAATTATTATAATAGTTATGATAATTAAATCGTGAGGTTACTAATTTGAGTCTTTAAGTCTTTATATTTAATAAGTGGCATAATTGGGAAAATTCACATACCTTAATACCCGCCATGTTAGTTCTAGTGTTAGTACTACCAAGGGGGGGGGATATTCCTTTGAAAAAGATTGATTATTTTTTTTATAGTAAATTCTAATTATGACCCTGGCTTGTTTCCACTCTTCAAATAATTAACTGGTCTTCACAAAAAGTGGTTGGTCCAAAAGTGGTCTTCCATAAACAATTCCCTGTTGAAAAATACACCAATGAAGAAAAATAGTGATACAGCATTCAATCTTTTCTTTTTAAGTCAAGAACCACAATTTGGTTACCTTGGATAAGGGAATTGTTCATTTATAACTTCTTTTTGAAAATAGGTGGTCTTTTTTTCTGTTTGCTGATGTGATGTGGCCTTCTTCCAATAAATGATGGATTTGTTGCTTGATGGTGGTTTCCTCTTCCTCACTTTATCGTAATCTATCACTTCTTCTAAATAATGGGTTTCTTTTAAGTCTGTATGATGGTTAGATTTCACCAGGCCAAAAATAATCTTGGATTTATAAATATACTTTCAATTCAATTTGGCAACAAAACAGATACTTTTAATCTGGAAAATATATACATGTAGCACACCTCTTCAATATATATATATATATATATATATATATATATATATATATATATATATATATATATAGCGTCGAGCGGGGTGACCGGGCCCGCCCCTCTTTAGGAGGGGTGATTCGGTCCACTAAATAAAATAAAATAATAAAAAAAAAAAAAATAAAAAAATTTTAGACGCTCATTTTATAGCCACGCGGTAATACTACAAGTTTTATTTAGATCATAATATTTAATTCTAGAAGTTTTTATATTTTTTTTTAAAAATGTTAGAAATTAGGGTACAAAATTTCCTTCAATGAATTTCACTTTTGAAAATGTGAGTTTTTTTAACCGTTATAAAATGAAAAATTGTGGATGGAATTTAATATTTTTTCAGTGGATACACTCAAGTATATGTTAGCTTTAAACTGGCAAAGTAAATTTTTGATCCAAACAGTATTAGTAGCAAAAAAAACAGGGCCTAACTTGGTCCGATTCACCCAGCCAGTAAAAAAGTGATGGAAAGTGCTTTCGGACTTCATCATACTAAATTTACATTATTGTGTTGACATTTTATTACATTATAATTGAATTTAAATGTAATAAAAAGTTATTTAATATTAAGTGAAATTTTTTTTAAAAATGAAATTTTAATAAAAACGAGTTCAAAAAAAGTGTCAAAATTTTTTGGTAGGAGGGGTGAATCGGACCACCTTATTTTAAATATTCCGCTCATGACTCTCAACATTTTATTACCTATTCGGATTTTATTTTGATAAATAATTATTATATTAAGTAAAATTAAAATATAAAATTGAAATTATACGTAAAGGCAATTTAAACAGATGGTCGAGTCACCTCAATAGTAGTCCCTTCGCACCCCTCCCGCGGTCGGGCTTTGACTCGGCGTTATTCAAACTTTAATAAAACTTTTTTACTTGAATTACAATATTAATAATAATTATGTAATTCTGCCTGAAGATAGGAAAGTGTGTCCCATCCCCCCCCAGCCTCTCTCTTTTTATCTCGCACACACTCTCTTACTCTCTCTCCCTACTCTACACTCTTCCTTTCATATATATATATATATATATATATATATATATATATATATATATATATATATATGTATATATATATATATATATATAATTAATATACATAAATATATATATATATATATATATATAGTAATAATATATATATATATATATATATATATATATATATATATACTATATATATATATATCACTTGACTTTATAGGGGCTCGAGCCGACAGGGAACAGATGGGGGGACGTTTCCATGCCCCGTCAGAAGGGGCAGAGGAACCCCGCGACTAAAAAATGCCAAGGCAGGGGTTCCGGGGCCCTCCCGGAAGAAACTAGTCCCTGCCCTGGCCTGCCGTTCCCAGTAGAGACCCTGACTCCCTGCTAATAGAGGCGGTCGGCCAGCAGGGTGCCATTGGTTTAAAAAAAATGTTGTTTTAAAAAACTAATGCATTTTAAATAGACCTCATTGTCCCGAGTCTCGGCAACTTCCGAAATGAAGTGCGTTCTTCGAAGGGCTCGAATTTCCAGCTGCTATCATTAGTATCAACTGCCTGTCCTTCCTTTCTCTCTCTCTCTCTCTCTCTCAAACTGTCTCTCTGCCTGCTACTCTCTATATATATATATATATATATATATATATATATATATATATATATATATATATATATATATATATATATATATATATTATCTAAAACTTATTAAAAATTATTAAACTAATAAAATATGCTTAAATTTTTGGATATATATTATGGAATAAATTTCTGTTTTACTATTTCCTTTTTATTTATTTATTTATTTATACAAGTTCGTGGCATGGCCTTAACAACGGCCCCACTTAACAAATGTTTTTATTTAAAGAACTTTGTATTTAAATCATAAGATTATTATAATAGATAAAAATATAAGTAAATGTACATATGGATAGATATAAAATAAAATTATGTAATAAAAATATATAAATATGGTACCTATGAGGTTCATATGAGACAACGATAAAACAAACTAAAATAAAGTAAAGTAAAATAAGATACAATACAATAAAATAAAAATTAATGAAATAAAATAAAATAAAATAAATTTATATATATATAAAATAATATAAAATAGAATAAGTAAAATATAGTTTGTACACTTGAGACAAAAATAAAACAAACTAAAATTAAAATGAAGTAAACTAGAAAATAAAATAAAATTGAAGAAATTTGAGACAAAATAAAATAAATTGAAATAAAATGAAAATGAAAATAAAATGAGATGAGTGAAAATACTAAATACTAAATAAAATAAATTGAAACTAGCTAAATACTAAATAAAATAAATTGAAATAAAATGAAAATAAAATGAGTGGAAATACTAAATACAGCTGTTCCCATACATAGAAAAATGAGAAAATTTGAGACAAAATAAAATAAAATTAAAAAAATGAAAAAAATTTGATACAAAATAAAATAAACTCAAATAAAATGAAAATAAAATGAGTTGGAAAATTCTAAATACAGCTATTCCCATACATAGGATGTAGCCATGCAAACATATTTTGAATACATAGTAAACTTTTGGAATAAGAGAATAAAAGAAAAAAGAAAAAGAAAAAGGAATAAAATTATACAAAACATAAAATATAGAAAAATCATAAAATAAAGTATAGTTTCTTAAAATAAAATATTTATGAACTGGCCTTTTGTGACTAGGAATGTTCATTTAATATATACTACTTGATTGCAATACTTTGAATGGACACAGAATAATTATAACTTTAGAGTTTTTATGTTTTTGTTTTTTTTCAGCATGCTGTTTTGGCTTGGGCTTATGTGTTCTTTGTTTGTCCTGCACGGCTTTTGTCTACCTATGTGAAGATCTATTGCATGAGCATGCACGCTGATGTACAAGCTATGTTATAAGCACTTTTTATTGTTTATTTCTTTTATATATTTAACTCTTGTTTCTGTCTTTCCAGGTATAGATGGTTGGGTATTTGGCCCAAGAGTTATTTAAAACAAAACAGAATAGGGATTTGTAAGGTTTCCTCTTTAGGTGGAACACCGAGTAGGGAGGAATAGAAACCACAGGTTTACACAGGGTTTCACTACTCGGGCCCGGGGAGGGTAGCCTGGGTGGACATAGTTGACGTATATTCCAAACTATTCGTTTAACGTAATATTGTATCCCTTGTATATTGTATAACCCAATAGCTACAGTGGTAGCTAAATAAGAAAAGTTCGTTTTATTTGTATAAACTATTTACCGAGATAAAAGGAATCCGTCATATGGTTAATAGAGGTGGGTGTGATTACTTGTGTAACAGTTTTGATAGGCCTTTAATTTAATCAGTGGTAGCAGAGCGTAGTTCGAAGCTACGCTCTGAGGGGACGTGTGTTAACAATGGACGGAAAAAAGAGTGATAAGGGTGAAAGGGTGAGTAGAAGGTTGTGTCCAGTGTTTAATGGAGAAGGGGTTAATCCCAATGAATATGAGTTGTGGAAGAAGAGAGTGGAGTGGTGGTACTTAGTGGAAGGTAAGAACTGTGACTGTCCTGCAGGTGAAATAATATTGAGTTTGGGAGAAAGAGTTTTTGAGTCTGTATGTGATTTGAAAGTACAAGATTTGGAGAAGGATGAAGGTGTGAAAAAGATTTTGTTAGTGCTGGATGAAAAGTACGGTAAAGAGGAACAAAGGGATAGGTATGACAGAATATTGGAGTTCTTTTATGTGAAAAGACAGGACAATGAGAGCATAAGAGAGTATGTGAATAGATATGAGGTTATTGAGAGTAGATGTAAGATGGTTGGAAAAGTTGATTTGGGTGAGGACTTGAAATGTGTGCATTTGTTAGAGGGAGCAAATGTGGACAGGGTTCAAAGACAGATGGTGTTAGCATATTGTGGTAAAGGTGCGTGGGTATTTAAGACTTTCAAGGAGGCTTTATTGGTGGTATGTGAAGGGATAGGAAAAAAGGAGAATGAAGCAGGTGGGATAAGTGGTTGGGTGAGTCATGATAGGTATGACAAGAGAAAGGATGAGATGGAAGAGAAAAAGAATCAATTTTCTGGTGGTGATAAAAGAACTAATAGAAAAAATAAGTATGGACAGATAATGAAGTGTGTAATATGTAGTTCCATATACCATTTTGCTGCAGCATGTCCGAAGAATATTCAGTTTCAGAGAAGGTCTGTTTTCAGTGGTGCACGAGGAGAAAGAGAGATGATGCGAAAGGATGAAAGTAAGTGTAGAACAAGTGAAGAAGGTAAGAAAGATGAGAAGATATTTTGTAATAGAGCAATAGAGAGTGAGAGTATTGATGAGGAATATGAGTCGATATGTGCAATCGTAGATACAGGGTGTTCAAAGAATGTTATTGGTGAAAAGTGACTAGGCCGTTTAGTGGGTAGTTTCAGTAAGGAAGAGAGAAAGAAGATGGAAGAAACTATGGAACATACGAGTGTGAGTTATGTTTTTGGGGAAACTACCTATAAAAGTGTGAAAAAATTATTAATTCCATGTTGTATAAAAGGTAGGAGGTTTTTGTTGAGAACTGAGTTAGTAAAAGGGGATATACCCTGGTTATTAGGATATGAGTCGTTAAAAAATCTTGGTGTAACAATTAAGGTGATGCATAATAGTGTGGTTCTTAGTGAATTGGAGGGGATAGAGGTTCAGTGTTGGATAAATGATAAGGGTCATTTAAAGTTACCTTTACGGGGTGGTGTGAAGAGGGAGGTTTGGTGGATAGGTAATGTAAAAGAGGAGTTGCTCAAAGAAGATCGGAGAGAGAAGATTGTCACTAAACTTCATATACAATTTGGTCACCCAAGCAGAGACAGATTATGGAAATTGATGAGGGATGCTTATGGAGAAGAGTGGGGTAGAGATGAGGGTAAAAGTATACAGGAGTGTATAAATCAGGTTAGTGAGAAATGCAATGCCTGCATTAAATACCAAAAGACTCCGAGACGTCCAGTTGTGGGTTTACCTCTAGCAAGAGGTTTTAATGAGACAGTGGCAATGGACCTCGGTGAATTAGAAGGTCAGAGATTTATTGTGATGGTGGATCTTGGAACCAGTTTTTGTCAGGCTAGTTGGGTAAGGAGTAAAGAACCAAAAGAGATTGTGAGAGTGATATTGGAAAAGTGGATCAGTGTTTTTGGAGCACCTAAGAGGTTTTTTAGTGACAATGGGCTAGAGTTCCAAAATGAAGAGATGAAAATCCTATGTGAAAGGTTCAGTATGGTACAGTGGGCCACGGCTGCAGAAAGTCCCTGGAGCAATGGACAGTGTGAGAAGATGGTGGGTTTACTTAAGGACGGCATGAGGAAGATGATCGATGAAGGAGCGGAACAAAAGCTGAGTCTCTATTGGGCGGTTTCAGCTAAGAATAGTCTGTTAAATAAAGGTGGTTATTCACCAAATCAGTTGGTATATGGAAAAAATTGCCGGTTCCCTAATTGCACAGATGAAAGTGAGGAAAGTGTAGGCGTGTTAGGTGTGGAAAGTGAATGGTTGTTGCATAATCTTAAGGCACTACATTTGGCTAGAAAAACACACATTCAGCAAGAATCAGATGAACGGGTAAAGAGAGCAATGAAGGGCCAAATACGTGATCACCATCTGGAAGTGGCTGAAATTGGGGATAGTGTTTATTATAAAAGGGAAGTAGATAAACAGTGGAGGGGGCCAGCAAAAGTAATTGGCAGAGATGGTAAGACGGTTATTGTGAAACACGGTGGTACGTTAAGGCTAGGGTTCATATCACTAGAATAGCAGGCATACCTAAAGAAGTAGAGGTTGAGGAAGAGAAAAAGGAAGTGGACGCTGTGAAACAACCCGTTAGGAGTGGTGTTTTTGAGGATGAATTTGAGGAATATGAAGTGATCCGAACACCTGTGGAACATGTTGCTGCAGAAAGTGGAACTGAAACAGAAACTGAAGAGGAAGATCAAGAAGATGCTGAAGAGAGAAGGGTGGAGAGGATTAAGGTGGGTAAGAGGTACACATGCACGAATAAAGATACGGAGGAAAAACTAGATGTGAAAGTTTTAAGTAGGGCTGGGAAAGCGACCAGTAAAAAATGGAGTAATAGTTTTAACATACAGAATGTGAACAGTGGTGAGTGTAAGTGGATAGATTTTAATGATTATAAGGATGTAGAGTGTATAGAGGAGCAGGAAGAGGTTTGGATAGGGGATTGTGATGACGAGAGAGTATTACACAAGCAAAACTGAAGGAAATTGATAATTGGGGAGTGAAGGATGTGTATAGGAGGGTAAAAGATGTTGGACAAAAGAAAATCTCTATGAGATGGGTTATAACAGATAAAGTAGTGGGAGGACAGGAAATATGTAAAGCAAGACTGGTAGCTAGGGGTTTTGAGGAAATGGGCAGAGAACTTGTGACGGAGGCACCTACGTGTTCTGGTGAAGTGTTAAGACTATGTCTTAGTATAATAAAGCGTGAAGGGTGGATTTGTCAATCGATTGATATAAAAACGGCGTATTTACAGGGTGATAGGATAAAAAGGAAAATATGTGTAATGCCTCCAAAAGAAGCGAAGGAGAAAGGTCATGTTTGGGAATTGAAGAAAACGGTGTATGGGTTGAAGGATGCTGCTAGGGCGTGGTATGACAAGGTAGTCACAGTGATTATAGAGTTAGGGGGTGTTCGAAGCAAGTTAGAATATGTGTTGTTTTGGTGGAAGAGAAAGGGTAAGTTAATAGGGATCATGTGTACACATGTTGATGATTTTTGTTTTGGTGGATCTGAAAGGTTTTTAAATACGGTGATCAAAAGAATGAAAGAAAAACTGGAAATAGGTTCTGAAGAAAAACATAGTTTCAAGTACATAGGGGTAAAGATACATGATGAAAAGAATGGTGTGTGGTTGGAGCAGGAGAAGTATATGGAAGGAATAAAAATACCGGATAATCGTGAATATTATGGTAATAGGGACATGGAAGAAAACGAATTAACTGCGTATAGGTCTTTGGTGGGGCAAATGAATTGGTTATGTGGTCAGACTAGACCTGATCTTTGTTTTGCGGTGAGTGACAGAAGCAGGTATTTTAAAGGGGGTAAAGTAGAGGAAATGAGGAAGCTGATTGGTATGGCGAGAAGAATGAAAAATGAAAAAATGGGGATATGGTTGGCGAAATTAGGAAGAGATGTTGAAATAGAGGTGTATACAGATGCGTCTTATGGAACGGAAGGAAGAGTGCATCCACAAGGGGGTTATATTGTGTCGATAAAGGATGGTTGTGGGAATAGGTGTCCTATTGTGTGGAAGTCTAAATGTATGCGTAGGGTGGCGAGGTCTACTATTGAGGCTGAGGCTATGGCTTTGGTTGAAGGTGCACAAGAGGGTATACACGTTGTGAACGTTTGGAAAGAAATATTTGGTGGTTTAGGGTTGAAAGTGGTGATGTATACTGATAGTAAAACTCTGCAGAGTGCGGTTTACTCGGCAACACCAGTTGAGAGCAAACCTTTGAGAGTGAATATCATGAGTATGAAGGAATATGTAGAAGATGGTGATATAAAGAAAGTAGTGTGGGTAAGTACGAAAGAGCAGTTAGCTGATGTGTTTACCAAAGGAAGAGTAGATGTGAGGGGTATAAAAGAATATGTTGAAGGAAAAAAGGTGCGGGAGAGAAAGATATAAGTATGAGAGTTTTTATGTTTTTGTTTTTTTTCAGCATGCTGTTTTGGCTTGGGCTTATGTGTTCTTTGTTTGTCCTGCACGGCTTTTGTCTACCTATGTGAAGATCTATTGCATGAGCATGCACGCTGATGTACAAGCTATGTTATAAGCACTTTTTATTGTTTATTTCTTTTATATATTTAACTCTTGTTTCTGTCTTTCCAGGTATAGATGGTTGGGTATTTGGCCCAAGAGTTATTTAAAACAAAACAGAATAGGGATTTGTAAGGTTTCCTCTTTAGGTGGAACACCGAGTAGGGAGGAATAGAAACCACAGGTTTACACAGGGTTTCACTGCTCGGGCCCGGGGAGGGTAGCCTGGGTGGACATAGTTGACGTATATTCCAAACTATTCGTTTAACGTAATATTGTATCCCTTGTATAACCCAATAGCTACAGTGGTAGCTAAATAAGAAAAGTTCGTTTTATTTGTATAAACTATTTACCGAGATAAAAGGAATCCGTCATATGGTTAATAGAGGTGGGTGTGATTACTTGTGTAACAGTTTTGATAGGCCTTTAATTTAATCAATAATAATAATACTATAATAATACTTTTCTTCTATATTATCGGTGGCTCTAATCACTGCCACCTTTTATTATTGCACTTTTTACGCTTATAAGATTTATTATGAATATTATTATCATTACTATCACTATGCTTATTTTTATTATTATTATTATTATTAATAGCACCTTTCTCTATATTACCAGTGGCTCTAATCACTACCGCCTTTAATTCTTATTACACTTTTTACATTTATATGATTCATTATTCATTATTATTACCATCCTCCACCACTACTATTATTGTATGTGTATTATTATTATTATGTGTATGTGTGTGTGTGTGCTTTGCTTTCTCTATATTGCCCAGTGGCTCTGCAAGTTTCATATTATTAGCTCCATCATTATCCACCCTGTTATTATTGTCATTTGTTGTAGACATCCTTTTTTCTCTTCTTCCCCACATCTTCCCCAAGATGTATTTAACTTCTTCTATGTTGTGAGGTTTAAATAGCCACCTTCCTACAATCTCATTTAGGTTTTCTGCATGTGGTCTTCGTAGTTCAATGGAGCTATTTCTAAGATCTTCATATTCTGGGCAGATACAAATGAAGTGTATCAAGTCTTCTTCAACTCCACATATGTCACAGTTGATTTCTCCATTTGTGAACCTGTTTCTCCATTTTAGGTTCAATGTATTGGATCTGGCCCTAAAAAGTATCACTGAGTAGAAGGAGTTGTCGTAGTCTAAGCTTTCTACAATTTCCATTTTCCATCTTCGGTACATTTGTAGACTATCTTTGCTCCCTTTAAGATATCTATTGTAGCGGTCATAAATTTTAAGGTGTTAGTTATTATTCTTCCCTGCATTGATGAAGCTCCAATTTCTCCTCTCAGAGTTGCAGTTGGGGTGTACCTATTCCCTCCTAGTATCTTCCGGTATACTGTATTTTCAATTGTTTGCAGCTTGTCTATTTCTTGTTTGGTGAAGCACATTACATTGGATCCATATAAAATTGCTGGGAGAGCCACATTTTTCCAGTATGTTTTCCCTATGAGCAGCTTGTTGCAGCTCTTCTCAATGATTGCACCTGTTTGATTAGCCAGGGTGTGGGCCTTATTTATGAGATGCATCTTCTGAGCCTTAAACATATTTTTTTCATTGTTTACATATAAGCCAAGATATTTTATTTTGTCCACCACTTTAATTCCCTCAATCTCCAACGGTGGTTGTTCCATATTAAAAATCAATATATTGCTTTTCTCTTTGTTGATTTCTAGACCACATTCCCCACTTATCTGTAATAATGTCCTAATGTTTGCAGCTGCGTCATTTTCTGATTCTGCTAAGATCAGTCCATCATCAGCAAAGAAGAGACTGTTTATTTTTATGGAACCATTGTTAAATCCCTTTTCTTTTTCCAGTTCCTTAATTATTTTGTAAGTAACAAGTTTGAATAATGTAGTAGACCCTGTACACCCTTGTTTTATTCCGCTAGTAACCTCTATCTCTACATTTTCTATTCCACTTCCTAACTTAATGTAGGTTTTGTCATCTGTATATACTTGTGCAATGGCGCTTATTATTTCATGGTGGACCTTGTACTCTTTTAGAACTTTTATCAGTGATTCCCTACTTACTGAGTCAAAAGCCTTTTTGAAGTCAATAGAAACTACAATTAATGGTAGGTGTCTTCTGTATGATTCTTCCACGCAGTATTGCAAAATAAAAAGATTATCCTCAATTCTTGCACCTTCTGTGAACCCGGATTGATTTTCCTTTATTTCATCACATTTTAATATGTTCTTCAATTTCATTTTTAATTAATGTCATGAATTGTTTGTAGGATGTATCAGTTAGTGCGATAGGCCTTAAATCTTTTACAGTTGGGTTCCTCTTTTTTTCTATCATACTTGTTATAGATGTTTTCCATGATGTTGGTTTATGTTCCTTTGTTAATTCTTTATTGAAACAATTTGTGAGAGCCTGTATACATTGTTCACTTCTCATTAATACCTTATATAGTTCTGGCTTCAGACCATCTGGACCTGGTGCCTTCTTCCCTTTGAGTTTTTGTAAGCACCTTCTGACTTTATCTGTGGTTATTACTGGTTTATTCATGGGTATTACAGAATTTTTTACTCTTATTGCCATGTCCATATGTTCTCTTAGTTGTACTGGAAATTGATGTGCCCCACTTTGTATCCTTTGGTATCTTTGCTCGTTAGTTCTTTTGTATTCTTCTTTTGAGTCATCGTCCCATTCTTCTGCCATTCGGTTTTCATGCTTACAATATATGGTTTTCCAGTATCCGATTAATTCTTTTTCTATTTCATCCTTTGGTATTAGTTCACCATTTTCATAATGAAGTTTAGTCTCCTTCATGGTTCTATCTACTCCTTTAAGCTTCTTGATGTTCTCCCATAATTTGTTATTTTTATTAGATTTTATTTCATCTGTAAGTTTTTTCTCATATTTTGTTATTTCTTTTGTTATAAGTTTCTGCACTTTTGCTTTCTGTTCTTTATACTGCTCCCAAAGCATATTCCTGGCTTGATCTTCTGCCTCATTTCGTCTTTTCCTATTAATTTCTCTTCTTCTTTTTATTTCCTTTCTTATTTCTTCTGTCATCCATGGTCTTTCTATCTTTTTCCCAGTTTTATCTTCTTTTTTCCTGTATGTTTTTAGTAGAGTATCATCTGCTGCCTGTTTCATGATTTTGTTCATCTCTTCCAACGTATCTACTCTTTTGTTATGCATTTTATTTTCTAGGTTCTGTAGATATCTTGTCATCAGAACAGGTTCTGTACTATAATATCTAATATTGCACCATCTCCCATTTTTGTAGTTAGGCTTTTTCACTTTACTCTTTAGATATATTTGGATTAAATTATGATCTGATAAATCGAATACTTCTCGGTCTTCATCTATTTTCATCAGGTGGAAGTGCCTACTCATAGCATTGTTTGTCAGAGCAAAATCTATGACACTACTCATGTCATTCCTCTGCCACGTGTAGAGGCCATCACATTCTTCAGATGTGTTTAGTAGTCTCAGTTCATACTCATCTATCCACTCTAAAATCATTTCACCCTGTTTATCAAGTGGTTGATTCCCTAGCCCAGGTATATGTCCATTAAAGTCTCCTAAGATCATAAGATTGTTTTTACTTTCTTTCTGTATTATTGTTTCACATTCTTTCCTTATTTTGGTATTTCTCTTTTTATCCTCTGGTTTGTTTCCTGTTGCAAAATATACTAAAACAAATTTATATTCTACTTCATAAAATTTTACTCTAAAATATAAAAGATCACTATGTTTGTCACCTAGTTTTTCAACCTCTATCTGTTTATTCTTCTTATATATTACCATTAATCCTCCTCCTTTTTTGTCCCCTTCATCTCTATTGCTTGTTATATTGCATAAATCATCTCGAAGTGAGAACTTATCCATAGTTAACTGTGTTTCAACTAAAAATACTACATCATTTTCCTTATTTACTAATAATTCGATTTCAGCTAATTTTGTGTGTGTCAGTCCTTGGATATTAATCAGGTTTAGTGTTAGCCTAAGGTCGTTTACTATTTTATCTTTCCTATCATCTTCATTTAAGTCTACCGAAAATTTCCGTCCTCCCATATTTTACCTTGTTTTATATAAAGTCCGGTTTCACCATTTTGTTTTCTTTCTTGTAGCTCTTTTCTAAGCAAATTCCCCGCTTCCCTTTCTCTTTTTGTCTGGTCTGGATTGATATATACTCTCTGGTAGTGTTGATTATTTCTTAATGCTTTCGCTTTTTTTAAGATATTCCACTTTTCCTCCCCTGTTTTCATCTCGACTAAAAGTGGTCTTGGTTTCATTGGGAGAGGGTTATTTCGTCCTAGCCTTACTGTCTTAACAATTTCAAACTCTGCAATTCCTATTTCCTTAAATATTTCAGAGCTAATTTCTCTGTCATTTGCTTCATTTTGTCCCTGGTTTATGTCATTTTCCTTTAAATTGTATATTACCAGATTGTTTTTTCTCTTTCTTTTGTCTTCTATTTCAAACAGCTCTTCTCTTATGGTTTCTGTGTGCTGCTTCCTGTCCATTTTGGATGTCCCATTTTTCATTTCTCTTACCATTTCTTCTATTTGGCTTTGTTGTAGCTGAAGTTGTTGTTGTTGTTGCTGAAATTGTTGTTGCTGTTGCTGCAGTTGGACTTGTAGCTGTTCAAGCTGCTGTTGTTGTTGTTGTTGTTGTTGTAGCTGCTTAAACTGTTGTTGTTGCTGCTGCATGGTTTTTTGCATTTTTTCCATGTTTTCAGCAAGCTGCTGCTGTTGTTGTTGTTGTAGCTGCTGCATGGATTTTTGCATTTTTTCCATATTTTCAGCAAGTGAGGCTACCATGACATTCAACTCTGGAGCGTCCGTCACAGAAGTGTTCATTTCTATCTTCTGCCCGCAGCTAAGGCAGTTCCACCATATATTACTCATTTCTTTTAATATTTTATATTGATTTTTGTTCATATTAGCACAATGTTGTGTGGCGTGGAACCACTCTTTGCATTGGTTACATTCTATGCTGTCCGTGTTCGGGCCTAATTTAACGTTGCACTTACCGCACTTATATTCTTTCTTTGTAGGAGTCATAATTCAATAATCTTTGTTATTTGTTTTATATTATATCCTGATTTGTTAACTCAAGTTTTGTATATTTTGAATTATTTCGAAAGATAATTTGTTAAAAGTTTGTTAAAAGACAAAAGCGTGCGTGCCTCGTTGCCTCTCTTTTCTTATGGTTTCTGTGGGTCATAGTCTTACCTTGCCTCGCGCATTCTAAATTCACTAAAATCGTAAATTGCATAAAATGAAATTTCGCTCAGTTCTAGTATGAAAACCTTATGGGGACATTCTAAACTTTGAGTTTAGCTTTTTTCCTAAAGAGACCGACAAATAATTTTCTTTTTTATTCTTCATTACTATTTTTTATGAGTCTATGTTTTGATTATTTGTAAAATCTGTTTTAGAGCAGTTAGTAGGAAATAATTACCCTATCTTGTACCTACGGTATTATTTACTAGCTTTTTTTTTTTTTTACAGATGGGCCTAAATACCACGGCTCTGGGCCGTCTAATCTAGGAGGGTATGCTCGATTAACGATCCGAGCAGGACAAAATAAAACCTAAGGAAGAATCTACATTCTCACACCCGACCAGTTGCAAACCTGGGACCCTCACTTTGTATGGTAAGTGCTGTAACACTGAGCTACTAGGCATTTTTTAAATAAATAAATATAAATTAAAAAAGAAATACATATACATATAGAAATACATACATACATACATACACAAAATACATATAAATATACATACATATACAATTATTACTATCATTATTACTATTATGCTAAACACTATATTTAACAAAATACATTATATTTCACTAATAATCTCTATTATTTACTATATTTTAATATTAATATTATGCTATAAACTTTTTAATTAATATTATTTTTAATTTTTATTAACTACAGTTTAAATATCACTAAAGCCTAAAAAGAAATAAATTAATATCTTAAAACAAGTTAAAAATGTAAACAAGCTTAAATCCAGCTTAGCCTAGGCTAGGGATATATAATGACATGCTTTGATAATCTTGAACACATGTATATATTTCAAACCTAAGAATTTTCTTTTCTAAGATAAAGGCATCACATGTGCCTCTACATATATATTATTGAATTCAATCAACGTGCAAAAAAAACTAGATCCCTAAGGAATCAACAAAAGATTAAATACTTTAAATACTTTCTGGCTTCGCCCCTAAAAATGTTTTTATCTAAAATTTCGTTTGATATATATACTACATTAACTCATTTAGGTAGTTATGTAGCTAATGTGAGACAGCATTACATAGGCTAACTATTGTATAAAAACTATAAACTTTTTTAATATAGAAAAATGGTATCAAAAAATTCTTTGAAATTTTGGTAATTGTTTAGTATTACTGACTTGAGTTCACGTACATAGTATATTAAAATTATAAAGCGAACACTATATGTTTTAAAAATTATTTGAGTTTTTTACGCATGAGTTGATTTTGATTAAAATTCACTAAAAGTAAAATATTAATATTAACACTCTGAAAATCATAACAATTTTCCATTCCATTTCCACTCCATTCCTTCTCCTTTGATCCTTTCTCTCTCTCTCTCTCTCTCTCTCTCTCTCTCTCTCTCTCTCTCTCTCTCTTTCTCTCCTCTCATATATATATATGTATATGCTCATATATATATATGCTCATATATATATGTAAATATATGTATATATATATATATGCTCCCATTCCATCCGTCCATTCCACTCCTTTCGTCTCTCCATCACTCAGCTGAAAACTATCTCTGATTTACTAAATCAAGACTCCCTCTTATATATATATTTATATATATATATATATATATATGTAATAATATATGTAATAATAATAATATGTATATGTATATGTATGTAATAATAATAATAATATGTCTCTCTCTCTCTCTCCTCCTCCTCCTCCTCCTCCTCCTCCTCTTTCATAAGGTTGAGGGGTTATACATCATGTCAGTGGATGGTTACAAGGTGATTAACACATGTGGATCAGTGATGTGGAGTGTGTATGGGAGGATTTTAGTCACATATCTCAAAACTAAGATAAGGTTACCGAATGCTAATGACAAATTTGTAATCAGCAGTATAATTTTTGAACGTAAAAAATGGAAAAAATTGTTTCCAATTTTTTTTTAACTAAGGAATACCCAAGGGTAAACCAAAGATGCAAAGAGTCGGGGTCTCCCGGCCCGGGGACGACGGGGGGACTTCGTCCCCTCTGTCCCACCGTCGGCTCCAGCCCCCTAAAAATTGAAGTTTATGCTGATTCCAAATATGTTATTGGTATAAAAAAAAAATTTTTTTATTTTATCATGCTCATACGCTGATTCCATGTATGTTATTAAGTTCTCTTCTACCTATCGTAGTTTGGAGACATTGCAATTTTTGAGAAAAAAATTTTTTTCATTTTCCATTTAAAATTTCATACGCTGACTCATATATGTTATCAGTTTTCTTGTACCTATCTTAGTTTTGAGATATGATGCAGGTAACTTCTTTATCTCCCTCTCTCTCCTCTCTCTCTCTCTCTCTCTCTCTCTCTCTCTTTCATAATATGTGTATGGCAAACATTAGTAAATTCCAGGGATTTCTCTCTCCTCTCTCTCTCTCTCTCTCTCCTCTCTCTCTCTCTCTCTCTCCTCTCCTCTCCTCCTCCTCCTCATGCTCTCTCTCCTGCTCATATGTCTCTCCTCCTGGGACATTTATAAGATGAATCCATTTATGGGGAGATTACACTTCGATAAGGAAAAACAACAGATTTCGGGCCTTTTTCTTTATTACTTTGCAATTTCTATTATTTATTATATTTATTTGCATTTTTTGTTTTTAAGAAATTAACAAAGATTTTTTTTTATTATTATTATTATTATTATTATTAGTATATTATTATTATTATTATTATTGTATTATTATTATTATTATTATTATTTATTATTATTAATAATATTATTGTTATTATTATAAAATCTGATTTTAATTTTATATTTGATTTTCAGTTATTATTATAATTTATAGGTGATTTTTATTTAAAAAAACTCCCCCGGACCCATGAGCACGAATTTCCTCTGGGGACGAGAGGGATGCCTCGAGGGGCAAGGCCACTGAATCCATGCATAAACCATAAAATATCAAATATCTCATTTAATACTGTCAAGGTGTTTCCTGCTGACTTTGCGTATGCAATGGAATTTAGGCTGAGCCGAAATGGCCTGGCTTGCGGCTGAAGCTGCTCGTTTTTTTTATGGACTGGGTTGTGAGCACAAAGAATATATGTCCAATTTCTTCTAATTTATGTTAATAGTAATTAAATTACATTTGAAAATCAGTATTTACTAATGTATTTAACCTCAAATCAAATTAAATTAAAATTTAAATTTTTATTGATTTTCGTTCCTGGAGTCAACATCTTATCAGCCATCATATATATATATATATATATATATAGCATATATATATATATATATATATATATATATATATATATATATATATATATATATATATATATATATATATCTCTCTCTCTATATATATAAGAAAATAAAATGAGCAAAACTTACCTTATAGTACAAAATTTTCTCTTCTGGGACTTTTTGCAAAAAGTGTAATTACTTCATCGGGATCTACTTCGATTTCCCTGTGAATGTTAAGTAAAGCAAGACCTGTCAAACGATCTTGTCCCATTGAGTTTCTTAAGTACGTTTTTAAACGTCTTAATGTTGAAAATGATCTTTCAGGTGTTGCGGTTAAAACAGGGAGAGTTGCTAATATTTGTAGTAGCTTCCATATATTTGGGAAGAAAGTATTATTACAACTAGACAAAGCATCTATTGCAGTGTAAGGTCTTGCATCACAACTTTTGTCATCCCATTTCTGTCTCCACAATTCAAATTCAGTTTCCAAGTTTCCTGGACTAGGAAGAAACTTTTCATAAAATCTGCAACAGATTTGGAGTTCAGAAAACGTAAACTTATCAGCACAATATCGTGGTATAAATTTCTGAAGAACGGACAATAAGTCCTTATGTTTTTGAAACCGCTCTTCTAATTCTATAATAATTTTATCCAAAAATGGTATGAACACCATTTGTCTATAATAATGCTCAGGTTCAATATTATTTAAACCAGATCCTTTCATTTGGCGAGAAGCACTTCGGGGGACCGAAATCGTTACATTAAATTTCGAAGCCAGGCACATAACTTCTTCAAAGATGCTTTTAAACACAGATTCTGAATTTGAACGCCATTTATTCATAACGGCTATAAGATTACAAATGTGGTCACATGCTTCTACTAAATCACAATCGACTTTTTGAACTATTTTAGATAGTCCTAAAGTGGATGAAAGAACTTTGTCAAGGACAAAGAGTGTTACAATAAACTGACTTTCAAGTAAAGAATTTAGCATTTGGTATGCTTGAGTTGAAGACTCACCGTTAGTCACGTCTTGTATTTTTTCGAGAGAGTGAGCCACTGCTACAAAGAGTTCCTTGAATCTCATAATAGAATCATGTTTATAAATCCACCTTGTTTCACATAAACTAAGCAATGACTTGCTTCTGTGCTCTGGTAATTTCGTAGTAATGCATTCCTTCAATATATTTGTTCGTTTTGGCGAAAATGAAAAAAAGTTTCCCACACGTTTTATTACACTTAAACAAAAATGTACAGTAGGAATTTTAGAAGCCTGACATATCGCTAGGTTTAATACATGAGCACTGCAGTGTACATATAATGCTGTAGGACATATTTTTCTGATATATGACTGCACGCCTTTTACATCACTTATCATTGGGGCAGCCCCATCGTACCCTTGACCTACCATATAATCAAGGCATATTCCACTTTCTTTTAATGAGTTAATAATTGAAGTAGCGATAGCGTGACCAGTTAGTCCTTCCACAGCTACAAAGCCAAGAAATTCTTCCTTAAGTTTGTATGTTACTTGATCAACATATCTAAGACATAGTGTCATTTGCTCAATTTTGGAAATATCAGTAGTTTCATCAGCCAGAACAGTAAAACATTTTGCACTATTAACACTGTGAACAATTTTTCTTTTTATAATATCCCCACAAAGCTTAATTAGTTCATTCTGGATGCGAGGACTAGTGTATTGTGCAACTTGAGAAATGTTAGCCAAGTGATCGCTCAGAACGTGATCTCCAGCATCTACACGAAATCTTAATAAAGCACGAAAATTACCATCAGATATATTATCATTTCCTAAAACTTCCCCCGATTCAGCTTTTCCCCTTAGAGCTAATCCTTGTCTTCCACAGAAAATAATAGATTTAACAATAGATTTTAATTTCAAGCGATTTCCCTCTGCTTGGCACCTTCGATTAATATCTATCTGCTTGGCAATATCAAGAGATGTTCCACTAGCAACCTTTAAGAAATTTTCAGCAAACACTACACAATTTTTATGGTATTCAGTTTTTTGATGATGAATAAATTTGTCAATTGCTTTTTTATAATTTCTGAAACTCTCAGAAACCAGTGCCCTAATATTCTGATGTCCTCCTTTTCCCACAAACTCTTTGCTAAAGAGTACACTCACTTTGCACAAAGCTCCTTCTGCATATTCCGAATAGGCCAACCATGGAAATGTTTGCAACCACTTCATTTGAAAACTTAGATTTCTTTTTCCTGTTTTAGGAAAATTGTAAGTGGGGGATGGGCTCCATGCTGATTTTAATAGTTTTTCCCTAATCGTATTGTCAATATTTTTATTTACGTATAAGCCAATGTCTACATCACAAAAGCTATCTATATCACCCTTGTCAGTCGAGTCTTTTATAATTTGCATGAAAGGAACATTTTCCGAAATAATAGGCTTTGAAGGTTTAGAAGTATTTGGGGTTTGGTCACAAACACTAATTTTATTACTGGATTCATTTTCCGAACCATTACACATTTTTTTAGAAAAATAATCAAGAATGTTTTTATTACGTTTCATGATTAGCCTAACATATAAGACAATTTTGAAAACACAACGCACTCACACGGAAAATACCTAGTAACTGAAATTCATATTTCTGCAATTAATAATTTTTAAGAAAGCCTAACGCATAAAAACAGTCTTTCAAAGTTTTACATTAAAAAGAAAAACTTTTCAAAACAAGAATTATTTTATTTAAAAAGACCCCAAAAAATGGGAATATTAATTAACAATGTTAGTGTTTACTTCCAGAAAAGTATTAACAGGCAATTTACTGTACGATAACATTGAATTTACCAGTGGCAACAAAATATAGAGATTACATATATTATATACTGTATATAATGAAATTAACAACTGCAAAATTATAATATTAATGGTGTGAAGCATCAAAATATCACAAATTAGTTCTTTTGAGACACAGTTGCTTTATTTTCGATATCAATTGATTAGTTATATGAAGAATGGATATCTTTTGGAGAACTCTGGGAACGAGTTTTGAGATCAAATGGATGATGATGCTAGGTCCATTGAATAACTCAAGGACTAGCATCAGAAACCATTGCGCCGAGAAATAAATTTCTGGATTGTTCTAAGATCGTGTTTAGAGGCCAGAAGGAGGAAGATGCTAGTCTAACAGACAGGGAGAGAGCGCTATCTGGGAGGTAGAATATATATATATATATAATGTATATATATATATATATATATATATATATATATATATATATATATATATATATATATATATATATATATATATATATATATATATATATATATATATATATATATATATATATATATACTATATATATATATATGGTACATGTGAGCTGGATGACCCACAAACTTGAGTAGTTTTTTTATGTTGAGAAAAAAGTTAAAAAATGCAATTATAATTGACCAAATTGCTTTCGATGTGAAACTCTGATTCTTTCCTTTTTTTAAATTTATTAAAAATTGTATGAACTTATTTGGTAATTTGATTTAGTTATTAATTATTTTCTTAGGTACGAATTTTCGTTCAAATAAAATAAAATCATAAGAAAGTCTTATCAACAAAATTAAATATAAATACTTGACAACAAAGAGCAAAATATCAGAAAATACCTACAAGAGATTCATTAAAAGTGTTAAACGTTGTTGTAAGAAGATTCAGGTGAAGAATGAGCGTATAAACTTATTACCTGGAATGTAAAACTCGAAAAGTACGAAAATACAGAGTACACATTTGAAATTAAAGTATAAAGCTTATTAAATACAAAGAATCGTTTTATGATTTAAAATAACGAATACAAGGGTAGACCACGTATTACCGGGGTCAGGTCTCTCGGCCTCTGGGTGGACGACGGGGACAGTCCCCGCTCAATCTCGAGCCCCTAATGGAAATATATTTCCTTGAACTTCAATTTTTGGGGGTTCGAGCCGATGGGGACAGAGGGGGGGGGCGAAACGACTTTACATATAATAAGCTTTGTCGCTGATTCCAAATAGCCAATTTGTTTTCTGCCATTCCATTCGTTTCCATTTCCGTCTCCGTTCCTCCGTCCATCCTTCCTTTTATTATCCTTCCTCTCTCTCTCTCTCTCTCCACCTCTCTCTCTCTCTCTCTCTCTCTCTCTCTCTCTCTCCTCTCTCTCTCTCACTCCTCTCTCTCTCTCTCTTTCTCTCTCTCTCCTCTCTCTCTCTCTCTCTCTCTCTGTATATATATATATATGTATGTATATGTATCCTCCTCTCTCTCTCCATTTCATTAATTCTCTTATATTCCTCCATCTCCTCCATTCTTCACTCTTTTTCTGTCCACACTAAGGCTCCATATATATATATATATATATATATATATATATATACTATATATATATATATATATATATATATATATATATATATATATATCTTTCCTAAATAAGAGAATTGAGAAAAAGGTGTCCTATTAAAAGACAAAATACTGGAAAAGAATTACGATCCACGTTAATATATATATATATATATATATATATATATATATATATATATATATATATATATATATATATATATATATATATATATATATATATATATATATATATATATATATATATATATATATATATATATATATATATATATATATATATATATATATCTTTCTCACTCTGAGATGGGCATCGTTACATGAAATTGGTTAGCGTTACCGTTACTCGTTACTTGAGAGAAAAGGGGTAGCGTTATCGTTACATCGTTACATTTTAAAATTCTTTAAAGCGTTACCGTTACTCGTTACATGTAACGCCGTTACATGTAACGCGTTACTTTCGGTCAGTTTCAGGCTTAATTAATAGTTTACAGTTTTTTGGTTGTGATCATACACTGTAAAAAAAATCCGCTAGACGTCCGTGCTATTCAAACGGATTTGAGAATTTACAACCGGAATTGAGTTATGAAGAAAAAACTTAGAAAAATTTTGCCTCAATATCGACATCTGAAGCGCTTTTCAAGCGGATTTCACCTAATCATTTTGTCACCAAATAACATTCCACTAAATGGCCCGGAAACACGATTTTTTTTTTTTTTTTTTTTTTTTTTTTTGAGATCACTTCAAATATTTTGCTTAATATATTCAGGAAAATCCGCTGATTTCGTCAAAATTTATAATTTCGTCCATAAACAATGTTATAAATATGAAATATTGAGGCCTATTTAGCTTTTTTAAATACGATATTTTGCTATTATCTGCGAGTTCAGTTTATCATCAACTTACATGAGGAGAAGTCGTAATATCTTGTGTTGTGTAAAATAGTTCATTTTATAAGTAGAAACGTTATTACCCTAAATATAGATACATTTAAGTTTCGGGAATTCAGTGAATTTCTAATTTGTTGTATAAAGATATATAAAATATTCTATGTTTCGAAGACCTAAGCTATGCCAACGTGATTGTTTAAGTTAGCCTAAGCTGGCTAATCTGGCCCTGCATAGCCTACTATTAATACTTTGTTTTAATAATAGGCTTTCAGTATCTTAATTATAACTAAGATACTGAAAAATTATTTAAACAAAGTATTAATTGTATGCCTATGCAAGGACAGTTACCATCACCAAAACATATCACAATCATGCTGACGCTCGAAAAAATAAAATTTCTGATATAATAAATTAGAAATTCACTGGGGTCTTAATATGGTAGGGCTGGTGAGTGAAACATGGTGAAGGGCCAAGGAACTTAATTTTTTTTTTTGCTGGAAATAAAGGGTGTGCAGTGATGAAGTTCATAGCCAGAAGGAGGAATACTGGTATATATGGAATCCAGAAAACAAACTGCAAATGCAGTGTTTATTTTGAGGACATTATCCGAGGGAACCTGTACCTGGTAAGTGTTTACTCTTTTAAACAGTAGTCTTATACAAACACCCAGTCTTAGAGGCCAAGTGTATTCTTATATACTGCAGGCCAGTTATATTGGTCCCAAATTGTAAATTTTACTCAGAAGTAGGCCCTGCAGCATACTTTTTTTATATGGTAATTGTGGGTGCAGTTTACACTAAAGTTCATGTAAATAGTGTATTAAAACTATAAACATTTAATTTACACAAATGGTATTAGAAAATTCTTTGAAGTTTTACCATGACCTACATTTTGATTTTATATTTTCAGTAAAAGTATAAAAAGAGACTCTTGAGATTTTAGTAGGCTAGAACATACATTTTATGGGGATATCACTATCGATGTTGTTTTCTGATTTTTTTATATGTCGAGTCATTAATATTTTTTTTTGGAGTAATCAATGTATGCATGCGATTTATATTATTGATGAATACATTCCATTCCGTCCATCCATCCATTCTCTATATTATATATATGTATATGCCATTCTTCATTTCCATTCCATAAAGTCTCTATATATATATATATATATATATATATATATATATATATATATATATATATATATATATATATATATATATATATATAACCCTATATATGCTCATATATATATATATATATATATGTTGATCCATTCCATTCCTTCCTTCGACTCCTTCCTTGTTTCCTCTCTCCTCTCTCTCTCTCTCTTCCTCCTCCTCATCTCTCTCTCTCTTTCTTTCCTCCATGGTCCATTCTCACTCAACAGATCCACGGATTAGTAGACCCTGAGAGGGATTCAGTCCTCAAATAAAAAATTTTTTTATCGTTCAACCACACCTTAGTACTACAAGACATTTAGATTATCTTTAATTCTGGATTGTTTTATATTTTTTTAAAAAAAAAAAATGTAGTAAATTAGGGTATAAAATGCCCTTCAATAGAATTTACTTTTGAAAAATGAGTTTTTTAACTTTGTTATAAAATGATAAATTGTGGATGGATTTTTATTTTTTCAGTGTATACACTTGAGTATGTTAGCTTTAAACTGGCAAAGTAAATTTTGTTCCAAACAGTACCCCAGTGAAAACAAATCACAGGGGCCCTAACTTGGTCTGATTCCACCCCACCATAAAATTGATGATGGGGTGAATCGGACCACCATTGTTATTCTTATTTTATGTATTATTATTGACATTTTTATTACGTATAATTAATTTAAATATAATAAAAGTTACTTATATTAAGTAAAAATTAAAATAAAGTATTGGTATATGAAGAAATATGAGATTCAAAAGTGTAAAATTTGTCCCATGAGGGTGGTGGGCCACCACATTTTATTCTTATTTTATGTATCATTATTGATATTTATATTACTTATTACTAATTTAATATGATAAATAATTATTATATTAAGTAAAAATTAAAATAAAATTGAATTTATGCATAAAAGAGGAATTTAAACAGATGGTCCGACACCTCAAGGTGAGTCTGAATAAAACTTTATTTAAACTTTAACAAAACTATTATTATTAGAATTACATTATTATTTTTTTGTATGCTTATTACCTACTATATGGCCTTGATTTTCAGGGAAAAAAATCCAAAAAGGTGCATTATGGGAAAATTTCAGGCAAGATATAACTTGACATATATATATATATATATATATATATATATATATATATATATATATATATATATATATATATATATATATATATATATATATATATATTTTTATATCTCCCACTCCCCGCAACTATATATATATATATATATATATATATATATATATATATATATATATATATATATATATATATATATATATATATATATATATATATATATATATATATATATATATATATATATATATATATGTAATATATACTGAAGTTCAACACGAAATTGTTCAAGCTTCGTCATTCTATACCTCATGTATTAAATTTTGGAAAAATGATTGATGGTAGTTTGTACTGTAATACCTCAATAGCAATTCTTGCTTCCTGGACTTTCAGAGAGTTATAGAGGGTATCATTTTCTTCCTAATAAAATATGTATTTAGGAAGGATATCTTTTAGCTTTTATAAATTTAAAAGAATAGGACAATTGGTCCAATTAAAATTGAGGAGAAAATTTAATGAGTTCAGATAAGGAGTTGGCCAACATTTTCAATGCTTATTGAGGAAAAGATGGATAATAGTTTGTAGACTAATAGTTCTTGTGTGCATGTAATGTAATAACTAGACACAGAATATGAAATTAAGGTAAAAGAAAATTACTGGACCAAATTAGCGAAGAAATAAAACTGCAGTTCTTGATGGTATGTATGGTAGAATTCTAAATGAGGGTGGGAGCAGCATTGCGAGTGCTGTATTTATTTTTAAATGATCTATAGTATTTGGTGACATACCAGAAGACTGGAAAATGGCATATGTTGTGTCAATTTATAACATTGGTTATATAGGAGATTAGGGAAATTATAAGCCAGTTGGCTTTACATTGATTGTAAAAGTTTTGGAAAAGTTACTGAAAGGTCATATTGAGAAACATTTATACATGACACTGTGCAACTCCCAGCATGGTTTTGGAAATTATAGATCATCTCGGACAAACCTTTTAGAATTCATGGAATACATTACTAAATGTATTGACCAAGGCGATTGTTATTAAATATTTAGACTTTGCAAAGCCTTTGATAGAGTTCCCTACAGAAGGGTGATGCAAAAGTTATTGCAATGTGATATAGGTACTGGTACAAGGTTGGATTAAGGAGTTTTGAGGAGTAGAAGGCTTTGTATACTAATAAGTGGCAATGTCTTCATGGGAAAGTGAAGAAAGCAGTGTTTAGTTCTTTAACTACTATTGTTCCTCATATATATAAATGATTTAGACCAGGGAATTAATTACATGTAAGGTTTCTAAGTTTGCAGATGATACCAAATGTGGCTAATTTCAATAAGGAATAATTATGGATGTATAAAATTTCAGAATGATCTTGATAAACTTCTTGGGTGGTAGGTAGATATGTGACAAATAAATTTTAATAATAAAAAGTGTAAAGTTCTTCATTTTGGTTACTCAAAGAAATGATTTAACTATAATATGAATGGTGATAGGCTGTAGTCTGTGGACCAAGAAAAAGATTTAGGTGTGATTACATGTTTATCAGTGTTTGGAAGCAAGAAATAAAGCAAATAAGATGCTAGGTATAATAATTTTCAATGTTTTCAATAGCAAAGAAGTTATAAGTAAGCTGTATGATAGCTATGTTAGGCCAGTATTAGAGTAGTGTGCACAAGTTTGGGCCCTTTATTTAAGAAAAGAAAGATATACTAGAAAATGTGCAACATAGAGCAACAAGGATGATTTCAGGGTTTGAGGGTAAATGAGAAGAGGCAGAAGGAGTTAGGAATATTTTCTGTAGAAAGGTGATTTCTTATAGGGGACTTAAGTCTACAAAATATTTACATTTATTGATAATTTTGAGACCTATAAATCCATTATACTATACCAAAGAAAGGAGACAAGGGAACCCAAAGAGAAAATTAGGAGGAAGGCATGTTGTTTTGATGTAAGAAAACATTCATTCAATAATATGGTTTGTTAATTTTTAGATTGGTTTGCTGCAGGAGGTTGTTAAATGTGACTCACTTGTAATATTTAAGAAATGATTGGATAGGTATGTGGATAGTTTTGAGCATCATATAGTTTATTTTGACTAAGCCAATTTGGCAGTTATTAATTTATTTTATAAGTAATACTGCATGTTGTAAATAAGAAAATTATGTCACATAATAAAACTGTCAAGCTAGTTGTTGATTTATATTACTGATGTTAAACTGCATTCATGCTGACAACAGTCGTGTTAAATACATGTAATATTTTTGGCATATATGTTATAGTTTTTTCTTTTGGTAATATATATATATCTATCTCTATATATATATATATATATATATATATATATATTTTTTTTATATATATATATATATATATATATATATATATATATATATATATATATATATATATATATATATATATGTATATATATTAACTTTTTTGTGGGTTTTGACAAGCCTTAAGGTGCTGGGTGGGGGGTTATGCATGTTGCACTGAGTGGGGGTTTATTTTGCTGTGACAGTTTTGATAGGTCATATGTCTTCTTACTATCTCTGTATTTTTCTATTGTTTCTAATGTATTTTTTGGTGTATGGGATTTTGTTTCATTTACTTATTTATCATCCCTAAAAGCAGGGTTGTGGTGCTGTTAAGTTTTTTCCCAGCTCCAACTATAGCTCCATCATTTTAAAATACATAACTATAGCTCCACATTTTAAAATTTCACAAATCCTCTCTACCCTATAATTCTGTAAACCTCTATTATATATATATATATATATATATATATATATATATAAATATATATATATACACATATATATATATATATATATATATATATATATATATATATATATATATATATATATATATATATATATATATATATATATATATTTTTTTCTATTTTTTTGCTCAACTATTATTTTAAACAAATTTCTTTTTTTTCTACATCCATCTCCCCCCAAAACTGCTTGTCTTTGGTTCCACCCAAAATATTGCCTTCTGACTTCCAATTTACTTAAAACTTTTAACATTTATGCCAGCAGAAATAGTTTTTTCCCTCTATCACATTTTACCTTTATAATTAATTTAGGAACTATTTAATGTTTTTATTTTATTATTAATTCAAGTACTAAACTATTCAATTATTTAAGAACTTATTTTTATTTAATTTTAAGTATGTTTCAATAACTAATTTGTATGCATCTTTAGAATTATATACGATATATATATATATATATGTTCCTCAGCGTTGCATCCTTAAGAAAATTTTGTTACTGAAGATAGAGACCTGCAATTAAAGTTCAACAGAGTTGAAATTATTAAATTTCTTTACAAATTCAGAAACCATTGATAATTAATTCAGACAAACCATATACACAAATGGTGATCCTTAACCATCGTGTCCAGGAGTTTCATCTAAAGTTACTATTTCCAAAGCAAGTAAGTTGTTTTAAATGTTTTCATACTTTTAATAATTGTGAACTTATGAGAAGTCACTTCAGAAGAATGCATAAGGGAATTCATAGTTCAGGATACAAAGCAGAATGTGTACATTGTAATAGAAAAATTTATATTTCATAGGCGTTGATCGAAATAAAATTGCAGCTAGATTCGAAGAATTTGAGGTAATATAGGCATAGGATGACATGGAAATGTTGCATTCAGGATCAGTACAGAAAGTGAGGATTTTCAAAACAAATTTCTTAAACTTATTCTTGAATTACAAAGTACACATTCTGTTCCCATTGTGGCCTTAGATAAAATTGTTAACTCTTTTTTAATATTAAGTGAACTTCATGACACAACCCTAGTTCACCTATATATTAAAAGTTTAGTTCAAGTTGGGTAGTGCTTTTACAAAGAAATTGCAATAAATTACTTAATTTTTAAATGCCATATAATGAAAAAAACTCTTGATTCATTAAGGAAAGGATGATTTCTGTCATGAAGCATTTTCTATTAAACTTACTTCATATAAACTCTCTGTAACTGTTATTAAAGATGTTACTGAAATAATCCTCCACTAAATGTTGCTCATAAAGAAAATGTTCATTTTTCTCTTACTATATATTCAGATGATATTGAAATTTGTAATCCGTTATCTAATGAAGAAGGAGCATAGTTGTTTCATCCTTGGGATGAGATAGACATCTCACATTGATGAGATACCACAGAAGGGACGTGTCACGGTTTTGTGTGGCTCTAGGATGAATGTTTGGCGGTGACGGTGTCGAGCCTAAATGTGTAGCGTGATTTCTTTTTTAATTAGATCATGTTCTTCCACTTACCTATTCTTGTTTCCTGTGTATGTTGCGCACCCTACCTCCAACTGTGGAGATTCATGATAAAAAAGAAATATATATATATATATATATATATATATATATATATATATATATATATATATATATATATATATATATATATATATATATATATATATATATATATATATATATATATATTTTTTTTTTTTTTTTTTTTTGAAAGTTCATTTAAATTATTCACTAATGTTCCATCTAAATTTTAAAAAGAGAGAACAAAAGTTTAATACCATATTAACTTTTCAGCAACGAATGTTTGATTGAAGACGTCGATATAAGTAGAAAAAAAGAATATATTTTACTTGGAGAAGAACTTTTAACAAAACACCCAAATCTTATAACTTGCATCAATGATGATAAAACTAAAACTCAAAATCGGTCAAGAAGGGGATTCCATGTGAGTATGAAGGAAAACTTCATTAAAATCTTTTCTAACTAAAACGTAAATATTTAGTTTAAAGTAAAATGAGGTTTATATATATTAAAATACTTTCATGAGTAATTATGAACTTTTCAAAATTATCAAAATATGTATGCTGAATTGATAAACTTAATAATATTAGTAGCCCTATGTTAAATTATATGTTGGCTTTTAAGAAAATTGTCATTGTTGTTGTTGTTATTATTATTATTATTATTATTATTATTATTATTATTATTATTATTATTATTATTATTATTATTATTATAGGGCTCATTTAATTTTAATTTAAATACACATGATTTAATGGAAGTATTTTTCCAGATTTGTGTTTGGCCTCAAAATGTTCACCTTTGTTATAATAGTTGTTTTCTGATCTTTGTAGAAATTACTTTCATATTTCAGAAGTCTCAGTAGCTCCTAAGTTTCTATGAATGCTGCTACTTAATCGTTCATAGAAATGTAAATGTCAACTAAGTTAAATTTTATATACAAATCTAATTCAATTTTTTCTATTAATATGTAAAATCCAATCCAATTAGAAATTTTTTCCAAGTAATGGTAAAATAATTTTAAATTTCATAATGATGGCAAAATTTATTTTAAAAATAAAATTATCATTTATAAAGAAACTTTTAATGTTCGTAGGCAGTGTTTGGAAAAATAAATATTTTTTTGTAATTAGGATATTTACAAGAATGTTGTAGCATTGAGTCGCTCACACTGACTTTAAATATTGTCACTTTTGATGAAACTTCATCATTCTTAATATTTCAGGCTGATTTTGTTAGCTGCTCGAAGAAGGCAGGAGAAGTTCCAGATGAAACATAGAGAAAGAAGAACCATCTAAAAAAAATATGAGAAAGTTCACTTAGAACTATGAATTCTGAAGATCACTGGACATTATTACAGGTTCGTAATGATTTATTAACAATATTTTAAAACCTGCTATTATTAGATTCCAATTTAGTCTTTCTTCCATCCAGATTTTATTCATCCTAGTAGTCTTTTTTATTACACTAGTCTAGTCTTAGCATCCAAAAAAAGTAATAAAGAAATAAAGGAAACATTATTATTATTACATTATAATAAATAGAACAACATGAACTAGTAATTCTTCTCACCTTCTTAATATTTACGTTGGGATACAGAAATCACCTTGTTTATTGATTATTTATCAAATTGTTCTGTAAGGTTATTTGTACTTTGTTACAGAAATTATCTTGAAGATGAATGATGTCTCTAAATTATTCTTTAATAGACATTTATTTTTTCCTAAGGAATCATACTACCTTCAAGCAGTATGATTTTCAAAAGTGATAATTCTTTTAATGCAAAAACCTCATGTAAAGTATATATATATATATATATATATATATATATATATATATATATATATATATATATATATATATATATATATATATATATATATATATATATATATGCTATATATATACTCTTTATATATATATATATATATATATATATCATCATCATCATCATCATAATCATAATCATCATCATCATCATCATCATCATCATCATCATCCAAGGCTGGGGGTTATGGTGCATGATATGCATCGGAAACAGAAAAGTATTAGAAGAATATGACAAGTCGAAAGAAAGCCAACCTTACCGCCCCTTTACATACCTTTTGGTGAGGGAACTGTCCTTTGTCAGAAGGAATCCACCCTAGAGTTTCACGGGACCGCGCGGACTCTCTCTCTCTCTCTGCGGCATCTCGTCAATGTGGGGCTCATCCCTTGTCCCAGGTGGGCCACAACCATACCCCTCACAAAACCCCGTCATTCACTCCTATTATGCACCTTTCTTCTCGCCTCTGCCAAACTCACATTTCTCTCCTTCAGGCACTCCTTTGCTGATTCAATCCACCTTTTCTTCGGTCTCAGCCGGTCGATTCCCAGCACTACTCACCACTATACATCCGCCCAACAACCGATTATCATGCATCCTTTCCAATAAATTTCATCCTGTCTTTTTTTTATTCCTTTATCCCTTTCTTCCATTCCATCCATTTATCCATTCCGTCTTTCTCCATTCCATTTCTTCCTTCATGTAAGACTCCCCTCAAGACTCCAGTCCCCATCCTGTTTGATTTAATTACACCAACCACCTTCCTGCCATTTACTACACACTGCATCATCCGTTTCCTTTTCATTCAACATATATCCTAAATATTTAAACTCAGACACTTGTTCCAGATGCTCACCATCTAACCTTCACACAGGACCCCATCACTCCCCACTACAACCATAACTTGTAATCTTATCTACGTTTTAATTTCAAACCCCTCCTTTTACACACCCTGTAAAATCTCTACCAATCTTCTCTAACTCTCTTCAGATTCACCACCTGCAAAAAAACCGATAGTAAACGCCACAATAGGTAAGGCGCCCTCACTTTATTCAATTCTCCATCATTTAACACCATTTCCCACCCCCCCACCTCTAATTCTTTTATAGCACCATCCATATACAAATTGAATAACCAAGAGACATAACAATCCTGCACCTCACACCGCTATTAATATTAAAACCGATCACTTTCGACTCCATTTATTATTACACACGTTTCACTATCATCATACATACTTTTCATTCATAAACACCACCAACACCATATATTGCTAACATCCCTATTAATCTATCATACGCCTGTTGCAAATTCATAAAGCCTAGTACAGATTGTTCTTTATCGTTTTTCGGTTATTTTGTTTCCGTGTAAGTTGATCACATGTCACTCTGCCATCTTAGGCGCGATGTTCGCCAGTCGGTTCATTACCGGTACGTAGGCATAACAGGTAGAAAGGTACCACCGT
>JABUQX010099122.1:0-12500 GCA_015478945.1 Trachelipus rathkii
TTCTAATATCGTATAGTATTATGAGAAGTGTTTACAAAGCTAGTGGAAGTAGTAAATATTCTGATGTTCAAGTAGTCAAATATTGCTTTAAGCAAGTTAGAATAATTATATTGTCTTAGAAAGACCCAAAGTTAGATGAGTAATGTATATGATGAAGACAGAGAGAGAGAGAGGAGAGAAGAGGAGAGAGATAGAATGAGCGGAGGAGAAGCCGAGAGAGAGAAGAGAGATATTGATATTTGAGAAGCGAAGCGGAGAAAGAAAGCAGGACTGACACGTAGAGCGGTTAAAACGAGAGAGAGGATAGTTCTGGAGATATCGTCGATGAAAACGACTAAAAAAAGGGCCTAAATATAACTCAGTTCCTTTTTTAGCCATCAAAAACACCACCACAAAAACACGAACTATTTACAAACCTTTACAAAGACGATATCTAATACGACAATATTACAGATAAGAAGTCTTGTTAACGTCATTAACTTCCGGTCTTTAAAAATTAGGCATATATTATACAAATAATTTTTCTATTCACTATACCTAAACTGCTTAGGGGTTATATATATTAGTGTAACATGAGAACAAATGTATAAATATGAGTTATTAATTACTATAGATTTTTTAAAAGTCTATTTATATCATATACTACCATTATATATTATAAAATTGGATTTTGTGTTGGATTCAATTCGAATACATAATTATACTATAACTATATAAAAATAATTACAAATATAATTTAACTATAAATACTATGGACAACATATTTAATCAACTTAGAAATTATGTGCTGGTGTTTATTTGTCATTTCAAAACTCAAGACAATATGTATTAATCAATACACTTTTTAATAATTAAACTCACTTCAAAAGTAAATTTGTCCAAAATCAAAGTAATTTCAAATAGTAGCATAAAATCTTTAATATTATCTCGTTAAGTGGTGAAATAATAACCATTGAAGTCAACGACCATAAAACTTTTAACTCAATGCAAAGTTCTATATATATATATCCAGAGTTATCTCCCAGAACTCAATTTCTCGATTTTTATACTATTTTCTGATGCGATAATCCTCTCTTCTTAAGACATACTGACGGAGGTCGTTTCTATGCAGTTAGAAATGCACCGGTTAATGTTTTCTTCGCGCTATTGATTGGAAGCTTGTTTCGTATCTATAAACATTTGAGATTTGAGCCGTTAGAGAAACTACTACAACTTTTTATGGTTTATTGAACACCTTTTTAATTAAAAACACTTCCTTTAGTTTCTGCACTTAAGGTTTCGTGGTGTATCATCATTACAATACACTACCTCTTTAAGTCATGTTAATATCGTTAAAATATGACGTGCAATCAATTTATCTGTAAACAAAATGCCCTTTTTGTTTTTCGTTTCTGAGAAAGTAATTCATAGGTTAATGGTAGGACTTATAAACTAATTGTAAGAAAAAGTTATATAATACGATTATAACATGGTAATAATAAGAACAATGGTCGAGCAATGGAGAACTGATATAATATGGAGATTCCGTTTACTCACCTTTTAGTTTATTCTTTTTTATATAAAATACTATTATTATCATATAAAATATATATAAAACATTTATATATAATATTATTATATATAGGAATAATCCGTTAAAAAACAATTATTAAACTAATAAAATTTTACTACCTAGATAGATATATTATTTATTAAATTATATATAATAATATATACTTAACTCAAACCTCTAAGGTAATCTAATTTATGCTATAACTAATATAACAAATTGTTTATTTACTAAAATTATAATATTATATTTAATTAGACTTAATTAATACAATTAGGCATAATATTGAACTATTAAGGTAATAGAAATAAATATATGAACATACGTATACTATAAACACTATTTAACTAACTAAAATATTTAATATATATATATATTATATATTAGAAATATAATATATAATAGGATAACTTTATTAGTGTTGGTGGTCGTGTGTGTGTGTTGCTTTATGATAGTGTCGATAGCTCAGTTGTGATAGCTAATTTTGTGTAGATGTGTGATGGATGGTTGCCTTGTCTGTGATCTGATGATCCATCTTTGTATCGTAGTCTTAGAAATCTTAAGGCTTTTCATTAAATCAATAATCGTACGATCTTTTCAATTTACTTCCCAACATTAATCGCTTTAACATATAACGTTTATAGTCTTTCACTCATTTCTGTCAATCTACTTAACTGATCACGAGAATATTTTGAGTAACTCAATAATAAGGAAATTGCTGCGATCAATATAATACTATTGTAAGAAAATCGATAAACATCAGTTACTGGAGCACGTCAGTTAAAATAGTAGGATAAAATACAATATAAGTAAAGGTTATTTAGGGACTTAACTTCTTTTTTAATACATCTTGAACTTTTTCCTTATTCGTAGATTACCATAACTTGCAATAGGAGAAGGTGTGTACACACACAACATCACTCCATTGTATTCACACACACATTTGCGCTTTATTATTACTATTCGTAGTAGTAGTAGTAATAATAGGTGAATGACAAAAAGAGAATATATCTCTATTATTTATATTATATCTCTGAGTCATGTTGACCCTTGGATACGTTTGTTGAAGGAGATATAAATGTCTGAGCTCATACATGGGACACACTCACAGGGCAGACCGACCTGATATAAACGTGAGGTTAATACGGACCAAAATTTACCGTTACTAAACATGATCTGGACAGGCAAGCTTCTGAACCGTGGAAGCGGTGGTGGTAAACTGTAAAAAAATAAGCAATAGCAAAATAAAAAAAAACTTAGTCAAGAGCAACTTTCAAGCGACTTCAAGACCGAAATTTTCTGAACAGTTTGTTGTCAAATAACCTTGCCCAAGTCCTCCATCATCCAATGATACTAACACATACCCAAATACGGTAGCATTGATAGACGTGTATTTTATGTTTTCGTTTTATTGGTATTTTAAATTTCTACAAACAGAATGCCGAATACCAGAATCGGAAGATAAAACAAACTATAAAACTCAATTTCACTGGACTCCAGAAAATTTGGGTTTCGTAACAATACTTCAATTATAATTCTAACACCATGATTTCAGAACCTTCTATTTTAGAAAATTAAATTTTTTTTTATCTTTCTAAGAGCTCATGGCCTCACGACTCAAATAACAATGTTGGTTTGTCGATTCCTCAATGGCAACATAATAAAAAGAAATCGTTAACAAATACCCAAGGAGATAGGACTGGCAATCCAATTCTTCAATCACTATATCGCCACTTCCGGAACTAACCTCATTTGTGATCAGTTTCAAATATGAGTGTAATTATACTTTTTCGGGTATTTTCGCTCGGTATCATATTACCTCACATACACTACAAACACCATACATAACTAACACCTGCCATAACCATATCAAATCAAACATATACAATAACTAACTAACTAACAAACTGGAATGTTATTAACTATAAGGAAATGATATTTTTATTCATTATGGGATTACATATAACTATAATAATACGAAATTTAATATAGGTTATCATTAAATAACTATATACATTGTCTATTTATCCTTATACTCAACTATTTTAAATTTGAGCTTTAAATCAGGTACCTAAGTCGAGGCCTCCTGGGACGACCCTTACGCTATAAGAGATTAGGTAACTATAAGGCAAAAAATGAGTAGATTTTTACCTCACTTAGAGAGGAGTGTGTCTATATATGTGAGACCTCTGGAAGTACCATTGTCAAAGAGGTTATACTTTAAAGCACCACACGTATAAGGAGTCCAATACTGGTCTAACATACATAACATCAAATAAGGTTCTTAATTACTATGACCACTTAAAACGACTAGCTAGATAAAATAGTTTATAACTAATATCCTAATGGGTGGATACTATTCATATATGACGATACAAATAATCAGTTATTCATTTAGTCATTTAATTCATACTTATTTTTAACTCATGAGATAAACAGTAATCTCTATAGTAAATACATATTTAAACTAATTTAGATTAATTATTATTACTATTATTGAAATTATATATATATATACGGACTCTTTATTACAAATTATACAAATAATCCTGTTTGGACATGGTTGTTTAATATCTTTATGATATGATATATATATATAATATATATAATTATATATATTATTATATCATATATATTATATATATATAATATAACTATATATATATATATATATATATATTTATATATATATGATATTATAATATATATAGTTTATATACTATATAATTAGGGTATCAATATTTACTTATATTGTGGACTATCTTACTCACTTATTAAGGCATTGGGTTTTAATAATGTCCGGTTGGTCTTGCTATTCATCTACTCGAGAAAGAGTTAGTAATATATATTTAATTAGGCTCATTACTATGATTCATATTATAAATCTATATAATGATTATATCATAATAGATTAACTGTACAAATTCAATCATAAATATATATAGATCATCAAGATCATTAAGTTAGCTCTATCCCTCTTCAAAAATATGACTGAACGTTATGAATACGATAATAATGTATATAAAATATGTATAATATATATATAAATAAATATTACTGAATCAAAATCCTTTTGACTATTAACATATCCAATTAATATATATAATCAATCATTAATAAATTATACACAGTAATTAATCAATATAAATCATAGATAAAACTGTATCTATGGTTACTACCTTTTAACCTATATAACAGTAATAGGAACATATATATATACAGCTCAGTATTTTTATGCATCAAATATATAAATATATGTATCCTTCCCCCTTTCTCAACTATAACTATATTATTTATCAATATTATACGCATAAAAAGTTCAATCATTATATATAATATATATCATTAGAAAAATTTATTTTATTTTAACTATTAAATTTTTTGAATAAATTAATATAATATATCTAATAAAATTGTATGTAATTACCATTAAGATATAATTGTTACTTAATAATATTTTATATATATTATCAATTACTTTATATATATATAATAGAATATTAATTCTAGTCTTTTATGTTAATATTCTTTGAATCAATATATAAAATTAGTTATAAATATGACATCCGAATTCACAGATCTTGGTCTAGTGATAGGCAGAATTCGTCCACAATGAGTGTAGTGTATAGAAATCTTATTATAATATGATGTTAAAACCTATGATGTAATTTAATAGGATAAACAAATTATGCGTACTTGAAAAGTAAACCTGTTTATTCATGCAGTCACTAGAGATCTGAAATACATTCTAAGAGACTTGCAATATTCCAGACATGCAGAATCCGAATCCAGTAGGACAATGTTCTTGTTGCGCAAATCAAATATTAACCTCCTTCTCTGCTTTTTTTTTATATTCTCACCTAATTCGAAAGCGTTCTTTTTTGCACATATCACTAATAAACTAAATATATATATATATATATATATATTTAATATCACTATACAATATATATATATATATATACAATCAATTTATTTAATAATTTATACTTATATATATTATATATAATACTATAATACTATATACTATATATAAATATTATATATATTAATTTGTCGATTCTCAACCCATCTAACAAATTTAAAGAGAAGAGTTGACATTTCTTCTTCAGGTAATGATCTAATGAAGTAATACCCCCGAGTGTGGGCCCAACCCAGCAAGTCAAGTTAGAGAAAATCGTATGGGGAGGATGTGTCCTAGCTTTGTTTTAAGTTTTATTATCCTTGCGTCGGTACTTAGTTTTGGGACTGAGGCATTCTTTTGGACAGTGAAAGGGGATGGTGCTTTAGTCGAACCACTATTTTGATTACAAAATACATACACACTGTATATCTTGGAAGGATGAGAGTGGTGACTAGAACTAATTTGGGGCAAAATTAAGAGGGTTTTCCGGCACGAGATTTGTTCTGAGGTTTTTTTAGATATACTCGTATATATATAATATAAAAAAATAGTTAATATAATATTATTCTTATATAAGACATATATAAAATATAATATTTCTGATATATTAATATATATTACTATATATAATATATATATATAATATATATATATAATATATATATATATATGATGGACTTGTTTGGAATATGAGGTTGTTTGCGTATGTGCACGTTTAATTATAAGGAGTGTATTGGGGTGGAGAAGGAATAGTATTATAAATATTTGAGTAGTATGCTGAGGGTGCGTTTTCTTCCTCTTGGGAGTAGGGGCTGTTGAAATGTGTGATGTAGTTTGTGGTCTATGGAAAGGGATTTGCTGCTTTGTAGTTAGTAAATCATGTCCAGATGGTCAGTGTTTTTAGTAGTGTCGAGTTTGTTTAGCAGCTCTCGAGATGATGTTTTTGATTATTGATGTAAAGGTCATTTAGATATCGAATGTACAACTTAAGATAGTGGGTTGTTTGTTAAGGTGAAGTTTATTGTTTGCAAGATATATTGCTGGATGGGTGTTAGATTCTTTTTGTCAAGAGTGAGTAGTTTAATTGTGGATTTTTGTGGTAAGGACATTCTGTTTGTTGTTAGTCGCTGTTAAAGTTGATGTGTATATTTGTTGTAATTCTTTGAGTTTAGTTATATATATAGATGGACTTTGGGCTACTATGGCAAATTCATTTGAATTACTATTGTTTTTTATGGAAGGGGATTTTAGGATTAGGTAGACCGTTTATGAAGAGGTTGAAGAGTATTGGTGAAAGAATAGATCCATGGGGAACACCATTAAATAGTTTGATTGATCGGAAATAATGGTGACAATGGAATGATTTGGATGTACGACAAGATAGGTACTTTACAACTAGCATTTTGTCTATGATGGCAAGGTTTGTGTTAGATCTTTGTCAATAATTAATAAGTGACGAGAGACTGTATCAAATGATTTGTTGATGTTAACTACTACAAAGAGTTACGGTGTGAGAGAAGGGCTTGGTTAAAGACTGTTAATTTATATTGGGTCAATTCAGTTAGTAGTATGATGGTAAATCGTTTTCGTCGGAAGTCATGTTGTGATTCTGACAAAAGGAATGTGAGAAGAGTTTTTGAGGAGGATTAATTTTTTAAATACTTTGGATATTGTGGATAGAAGGGATACTAGTCCATAGAAGGGGAAATTATTGGGTGTTTTATTTAGCTTTAATATTGGTATTATGTGGCCGTTTTTCCAGAAAGGGAGAAGGGTGTTGGTTAGCCATGCGGCAATGAATATGTGTAAGAGCTGCGATTATTATTGGTTTCGGGTATTTTTGGTGAATATTGGATATATGGTTTGGGCATTCGCCCTGTGAGTTTTTGAAGTTTTTTAATGATGTTGGTTACTTTTAGGGAAACGAATGGGGGGGGTCTCCTTGTTGTCAGCTTTTAGTCTTTCTAGACCTGATAATTTTTCTGCTGGTGGGGTTTGTGGGTTTATAACTGATTTATTAAAAATGGGATATTGGAATATTGCATTAAGATTTAGGACTAGGTATTTTTTTGAATTTGTTTGAGATGACTTCATGGGTTGGTATGGGTTGAGTGTGAGTAGTGTGCATATTTTTTAATGGTTTGGAATATTTTTGTGGAGTTTTTATCATTTAATGTTTGGGCGAATTGTTGAGTTTTTTTTTCTGTGTTGTGGTAATTCAATCGTTTATTCTATTTTTAAGTTTTATGATTTTGTTTATCCGGTCTTCTGTCAGCTGTCTATTTTGTCTAAGTCTATTTCTTTGTTTAATGAGTGTCTATTTCTGGATAAAAATTTGCATTAAAATGTTTGCTATGACTGTGGTGGATAAACTTTTCAGATGCCTTCTGCACGATCTCATTGAAGCGTTCTATTGCTTTGGTAAAAGAGAAAGTCGGGGATTTGAATGGAGAAAATATTTTGTTCTGTATAGTCTGTGAATGCCTACCAGTTTTTCTTTACTGTAGTTGAAGGATGTTTTCGAATGATGTGTATGTTGGGTGGTTGTGTTGCACTGTTATGTTTTTTGATGTTGTCTGAATAGAGTACTAGGGAAGCTTGCTAGAAATTGTTGACTTGAATTTAGGGGGAGAAAAAAAATATGTATGAAGTTGTAGAGTTTTGATTATGTTTGAGTGGTCTGCCTTTGAACTAATTTTGGTTTTCTAGGATAAAAGGTGATTGTAGGTTAGTTATTAATCCATCGCCACATACACACACACACACACACACACACACACACAGCACACACACATCCACCCACACACACACACACACACACATACATATATATTATATATATATATATATATATATATATATATATATATATATATATATATATATATATATATATATATATATATATATATATATATAAATATATATTTATCTTAATTTTTACAAATATATACTATATATATATATATATATAGTATATATATATTATATATATATATATATTATATTATATATATATTTATATATATATATGATATATATATAATATATATATATATATATAATTTATATATATATAGTATATTATATATTATATATATTATTATTATATTATATATATATATAACTATATATATATATATATTTTATATAATAGTTATATATATATATTATATATATATATATATATATATATATATTATATATACTCTTTCACATCCCAAGTAAAAGTTAAATTATTCGATATAGTTTTTCATTTCTTTGTGATTTTTCTTTATTTATTACTCAAAATGAAGGGAATAAATAATGGATCTTAAAGTGATTTATATTCGATTTAGAAACACTGAAGGAAAAAGTTAGACCTTTTTTTTTGTGTGGTGAAAAAGAAAGAAAGAAAATATTTTTTGGTCTTTTAACTCCACTGCATAAACCCTTCATGTAACTTTCTTTTCCACATTTTGCTAAAAATAAAAAAAATGGCAAGACTGTTATAGTAAAGATATGCAAATATATATATATATATATATATTTACACATTATATATATATATTATATAGTATTATATATATATAAATATTAATATATATATCTATATTATATTATTATATATATATATATATATATATATATATATATATTTATATATATAATAAAAATATATAAGATTGTATATAGATTATGATATATAAATATATATATATATATATATATATATATATATATACACATTCTCCACAATTCTAGCATCTTCCCTGCTACCCCTATCTTTATTTATTTCCTAACCCCATCCATATTAAAATTGAATAACCAAGGAGACACAACACATCACTGCCTCACTCCGCTATTAATATTAAATCAATCACTTTCAACTCCATTTATTCTATCGTCAGAACAACTTTTGATTACATTCAAAAGTCTACCACCAACATCATATATCACTAACACCTGCCACAGATTTTCCTATTTATCCTGTTATACGCCTGTTGTAAGTCCATAAAACCTAAATACAATTTATTCTTCTCTCGCTTGTTTCAAGGAAAGATATGATCTTCACATTCTCTACCACTTCAAATGCACTTTGTTCTTCGCTAATCAGTAACTCAGTCACTCGACACGCACTTTCAACCAAAATTCCAGCATATATCTTCCCTACAACACTCAAAAACTAATTTCCATATGGTTTCTACAGTTCTCTTCATCTCCCCTACCTTATATAAGGGTATTATTATTACTACTCTCTCCAATGCCTCGGAACTATAACCTCCACAAACCCTTTATTACACAACTTCCAAATCCAATTCCATTAATGATCATTTCACCAATAATTCCATCTATACATGCAGATTTACTATTCTTCAACTTTCTCACACTACCAATTACCTCCTTCTTACTAGTTACTTATCCCCAAAATATCTATTTCTTCTTGCACCTTCAAACCCACACATTCACTATTACCTCTTCATTTTTGCTAATGTTATACAGATTTTCAAAGTGTTCCCTCCACACTATCCTCACATCTATTTCATCAGTTACGAAAGCTCCAACCCTATTTATTATTCTCTTGTAAATCCCCATTCATCCTTCTTCCAAACTATTCATTTACCTCATTTTTCCTCCTATGTATGCAACTTTTAGTGTTACTTTTTATCCTTCTTATATAATTCAAAATCATTTTCTTTTGAGACCTCATCATTGGTTTTTTAGCACATTCAACCACGCCTCTTTTTTTACTTTTAACCGCTTGCAATCACCTCTTCATTCCATCACTCACTGTTGACATTCTTTCTTCCTATTTTAGCATATTCACATACTTCTCTTGCACTACTTGCAAAGGCTTCCTTCATTTGGGTCCAGATTTGTCCAGTATCATCTCGTTCACATTCAACTGATTTATTGCAAGCTCTTTTACATGCTTTTCCTTATTACCTTGTTCACTTAACTTCTCACTCTTAATTCTTCCCACTTCTTTCCTTCCTTTTCCATCCAAGCCTCCACCAACTTAATTTTACATAAAACAACATATTGATCTGATAATCCCAGCCTCAACCCGTCACTGATTTAACATCCAACACATACTTCAACACTTACGGAAATATGATCAGTTAATAAGATGAGAGAAAAGGCAATTTATCAGAAAAATATAGAACTTCCAAACAAACCTCCAACCTTAAATAAAGTCCTAAAGTACTACAACCACGATATCTCTACCACAAAACAACATTGAAATATACTGCTCTATTGTTGCATATAAACAACACACAATATCCGAAAACCAATAAGACTGCTAATTTAGACCCGTCTTGTAGAAAGTTCAACATCTCCTCTCTTCACTTCCTAAGACACTATTATAGGTATCAAAGTGCTTAAAAAAACTCCCCACTTACACACATTGGCTCAAGCAACATTTCAAACTTCATCTAAAACATCTAGGACCTACCGTCATCACCTGCCTAACTTAGATAATTAATAATTCATCAGAAATCAACTTTATACCCCAGAATATAGGAAAGCAATAATAACACTCAAAGTAAACTAAGAAAAAATACCATTCTCTTACCTTCCGATCTCCCTCCTTTCCACACTCTGTAAGTATTTAGAAAAATTTACCCACACAAAAATATAACCAATTATACACTTACAAGAATACCAGACTTCTAGCACAACTTTTAAAAATTCAACTCAACCATCATTCCTTAAACCACAGTCTTCCAAATCATCCTAAATGCCTCAACAAATAACCCTCTCACAAATCATTCTCATTGCCATTGATTTAAATAAGGTCTTAAAGCGGTCCCTTTCATGTTACAAAATAAAATTAAATTCCCCATGTCCAACAACCACAAATAGTGGATTTCCAATTTCCTGTCTAGAACCACCTCTCCAAAATTGTTAAACTGAGAATTGGGATTCCACGATAAAATATTTGCTCTTTCCCCCTTCAGTTTATTCACAAAGGATTTATCCATACCCCAAACCCCGAAAACAAAAATATCATACTGACGACATATCCTCTCTCACACAAACGCTACCTATACTTACAGCCCACACACAAGCGCGCACAAACCAAAAATAGCAGTCAGTAACTAATAACGTCTTCTTTTCATGAAAATATCAGCCTTCTTAGAAAAATTTTTTAATCACTTTAATAACTACTGACTTACACCAATGCTCCAGGTAAAACTAAGAAGCGTTGAATTCCTTAGCATTTCCCCAAAGGTACTTGGTTTTTAATACAACATCCACTTCGCCTTCTCTTCTCAATTCGTATTCACTACATAACAAGCTAAACAATCAAAAAAGTAAATATGTTACAGACCCTCTCCCAAAATGAATTTAGTAACGAGTCAGCCTTTCCACCACCCCCCTTACCTCAGCACATAAAGAGTTTATAGGTCATGATTTAACTACTCAGTACTAGCGCGGTATTGCCTCTCTGTTCATTCGAACATAGAAAAGCTCCAAAAAATAATCCAATACTAAGTACTTTGAATTGTAACTGGCTGCACAACAACAACCCCAATCCAACACTCATCATGAGGAAACAAAAGTTCTACATTTAATAGAGCGTCTGGACATGAACTCACAAAGTTTTACTCCAACTCAGTGAACCTTTTAAACTCCTTCCACAATGTTTCCAAGATCTTAAAAAGCTTTTTCTAAGATCCCCACTCTCATCACAGCCAACATTTTCAACGCCATCCTTCCTTTACCCCAGACAGCACCATGATATACAAAACATAACCACACATTTATAGCTCAAAAACATTTTAACAGTCGTCAACCGAATCAACTCATCAGGACACATCATCACAAAATAATTAACATCCAAAACAACCAAATCGCATTTTCCTAAAATAAGATTAGATAAGGACACAAACTTACAATATTACTAACATATATTTAATATAAAGTACACTAAATCTCCTGAAAACTTTATATGCTCACGCAAACCAGATACTACAGCGCACCTCCTTCTAAGGTGCTACACTTCCGCCCCACATCGTGAACAATTTTAAATTACCCTTTTGAGAGAACAGTAGCTGAAGC
>JABUQX010099123.1:0-10000 GCA_015478945.1 Trachelipus rathkii
CGTGTGCCTTCGTTCAGATCAGACTGGTGTTTAGCAGAACTGCATTTATCGTGAAACTCTGCGTTTCGTGCGCCTTCCTTGGTAGTGGTAGTAGTAGTAGTGGTAGTAGTTAGAGTTATCGTATCGTGATAAAATTTGGAGTGGTGTTAGATGGGGAGGTAACCTCAATGTATACAAAGTTACGTCCCACTGGGTCCCCCGAAGGGGCCCCCCTAAAAAAATTAATTGATCGTATAAGGCTGAAATTTGGTGAGAGGATTCAGAGTGTAATTTCTAGAAATAGTTGGTATTGGATTCTGAGGAGTTGGCTCCGGCACCGGTGCTGGAGCCGCTGCGGTGCCAAGTTAATAAACATTCGTATAACAACAATGTTGGTGTCTTTATATATGTTATCGAGTCTGTAGATTTCGAAAATAATGGTTTCAGAACCATCAAGAAAAAAATAAAATAAAAATAAATAAATAAAATTTCTTATTCTTTTTGTTTATAACTTACAAATTTACGTTTTTAATACCTAAAAGCGGTAAATCACTAATCAAACCCACCCCTCCCTTGATGATCTATTGATCTATTGATCTATTGATTAAGGTCAAATTTTTTACTAAAATTGTAACGTTTTACATACCCTAAATCAGTAAATCACTAAATCAAACCACTATCCAACCTCCCTCCTGACCATCTGTGATCTATTGATCTATTGATTAAGTCAAATTTTACTAAAATTGCTAACGTTTTACATACTAAAGCAGTAAATCTTCAGAAGTAGCCACCTTCAACCTCCTCTGACGCTTCTGTGAGTCTATTGGTCTATTGATTAGGTCAAATTTTTATAAAATTGTAACGTTTTACATACCCTAAAGCAGTAAATCACTAAATCAAACCACCATCCAGCCAGCATCCGGGCACCCTCAGGACCATCCTTGATCTATTGATCTATTGATTCAAGTCACATTTCGAGTATCATTTTGAATAAACATAACATAAAATCAAGTTCTTTATACAAACATCAATCAATATATGTTGACGTAACAAAGTTTTCACATTAATAAAGATTACTTAACATCATCTGAACTATGAATATAACCCACAACGACAAACTTAACACGTCTTAAACATGAATAAGCAGTCAACATTAACAAAGTTCCACACTTAGCAGCAGTGAAGTAACTAACAAAGCATACAAAGACGCAACCTATTCACACTTTTTCTAACATATCACTGATATTTTTACATTAACATAGTAACATTTAACAAAAATTTACCACAACCGTGTGTAATTATCATACAGACCAATGAGTATACTCTAACGTAACAAGTTTTCATATTAATAAAAGTACTGCTTCTAGCATCAACTGAACTAAAGAAGATGTCATGCAACAACAAACCTAACACACATCTTAAACAGGAATAAACGGTCAACATTAAGTTCCACACTTAACACCAGTAAAGTACCTAACATGGTATGCAAAACGTAACCTATTCTTACTTTTTCAAGCATATCTCTAACATAACAATGTTAATTTACACTAACATGGTAATATTTAACTAAAATTATCACAACATTGGACTAGTATCATACAAAACGGCAGGGCGCCCTAACATAATGAGTTCCTATCAATAAAAGTAACATAGCGTATGAACTAAGAAAATAATGTACAAAGACAAACCTAACACAGCTTACGCAAATAAACTGTTAGCATTAACAAAGTTCCATCGAGTTCTTTATGTACTAATCAGTGATATGTAACATAACAATATTTTCATTAAAGCTAACATAGCATCATATGAACTACATGAAAATAATGTACAACGACAAGCCTAACATTTACACCCTAATAAACTGTTAACATTAACAAAGTTCCTCACTTAACACCTAAAGTAACTAACTTTACATACAAAGCGTGACCTGTTCATACTTTTCTAAGCATATCTCTAACATATTAACGTTAATCTTACATTGACACAGTAACATTTATCAAAAAATGGGTCATAACCATACCTAATCATCATACCTAATGAGTAAAGACGAATAAAGTAAAGTTTTTAGACTTATCTCTTTTTAGACTCCGCCTCCTTTCAGAAAATACAACTCTAAACATGAAAAATGATTTTATGATTTAACTATTTGCATAAAGTGATGCAATACTTATTATATTTGACCCTATGGCAGGAATACAAGCAATGTAGCAGTCGCCATTCGGTTTACGATTAAATATAAATGACACATCGTTGGGAATAACGAAACTCCTCGTGAAGATATCAACAACAAGCGTAGAGATGCGGGGAGATGTCATCGTATCAACACAGCGAAAAACTATCCTACTGAAGAAAATAGTGCATAAACATCCTTTAAATGTAATGAGATTCTTTCTTTCAACCAATCAGAAGAAAGTAAACAAGAATACGACGTACGAATGAACCATATCAGTTCAAAAGGGTATATATTCTAGTTCGACAACAACAACAACAACAACAACAACTAACAACAACAACAACAACAATAACATGTAGTACAAAGATTAAGTTCTTTGGATACTAACCAACGAATATATGCTAACGTGACATTGTTTCACATTAATAAAGCTAACTTAGCATTACCAGAACTAAGAAAATAATGTACAACGACGAATCTAGCACAACTGGCACGAATAAGCTGTTAGCATTAACAAGTTCCCACACTTAACACCTGCAAGTAACTGACATTGCGCCACAAAGCGTAACCTATTCATACTTTTACCCGACATATCTCTAACATATTAGCGTTAATTTTACATTGACACAATATTTAGCAAGAATTTATCATAACCTTGTTTAATTATCATACAGAGCAGTGAGAAAGTATGCTAACGTAACAAAGTTTCCACATTAATAAAGCTAACATAACATAACCTGAACTAAGAATATGATGTACAACGACAAACCTAACACACCATACGTACGAATAAACTACTAACATTAACAAACTTCCGCATAACAGCAGTAAAGTACCTAACACATCATACAAACGTAAACCTATTCACTTTTTCAAGCATATCTCTAACATATCAATGTTAATTTTACATTAACATCATAATATTTAACAAAAGTTTAGCATAAATCTATCTAATCATCATACTGACAAAGAATATAAAGCGAACGTAACAAATGTTTTACATCAACTTCGTAATATTTAACTTAAAAAATTTCATCATAACATCGTCTAAATATCATAATCCCCAACGAATAATTTTTAAACATAACAAAGTTTAACCAAACATAACAAAAAATAACAAAATTTTAACCCTGACATAACATAAAAATAAGTTCTTTAGAATAAAATATCACAGTAAACCGTAATAATTTACTGATTTTAAAAACAATAAATCAGTAAATCAGTAAAATCAAACCACCCAACCTACCCTCCCTACCCCATCCCACCCTCATGATCTATTGAACTATTGATTCAAGTCATATTTCGGTATCATTTGGATAAACATAACATAAAAATAAGTTCTTTATATAACATTGAATATATGCTTAACCAACAAAAGTTTCAGCATCAATAAAGCTAACATATCATAACCCGTAACTAAGAATATAATGTACAAATGCAAACCTAACATACCCTAGCGTATGAATAATCAGCTAACATCAACAAAGGAAAATTTCCTACTTATCAAAGGTAAAGTAGCTAACATGTCATACAATACTCGATATGATGTTCCCACTTTTCACGCATATCAGCAACAGGTAAAAAACCGTATTATCTAACAAAATTCCTTAACAAAGTGACCAATCTATTAAAGATACCAACATCTTGAACTATGAATTGACACTATCTTCATCAAAGTGTCACTCGTTTCGAGTATAACATCATTTGACCTATGAATAAGCGTAGACATTAGCAAAAGTCTAACATTACTCAACAAAAACTTAACCTAGACTCACGTTTCTAACACATCATCGTCAGTTAACACAGTAATATCTTACAAAAACTCCTCATTTCTCTAACCAAATCATTATTTTCATTGTCATATAATATTTAACATAGCACCTAACTGAATAACGGTTTCATTAGCAAGAGTATCTAAAGCAACACATTACCTTCCAAGAGAAATCAGGGGATGCGCCCTTGAAGGGTGGATCCTGCAGAGGATGCAGAGGGGTGCAGCGAGGCCTCCCGAAGGAGGTAAGGCCTCAGCCGGGCTGAGGCCCAAAGCCCAGCACCAGCTCGGGGTGATCCCCTGCAGACTCACACCCTCGGGAGCTCACCCTGGAGACTTTGGAAGGCTGTGTGTTGCTAGATACTCTTGATTAATAGCTGCTGTCGTAGTTAAGTGCGTTATGTGCTATGTTCAATATGGCTCTTTTGTTGGAGAAAATGAGAGTTTTTGAATATTGCTGTGTTGGCTGACTTTGATGATGTTGGTGATGGGATTTGCTAGGAATTTGCTAATCTTCCGGTTGAAACTAAATAAATGATGTGCTCGAGCAGTGACTTGCTGTTGGTGCTCATTCATGGTTCAAGTGTTGTGCACTGTTAAGAATTGGGCTGGCTTAGGTAATAGCGCCTTGCATGATGTTTTCTTTGATTTTCATGCATGGTAGGCCCCAGCATTCTTAGTTACCATGATAACAGGCTTTGTTGGTTGGGTCAGTATATAAGGAACTTTCTTTATGTAATGTTTATCAAGTGACTCTCAAGCAGTAATAGTTCAATAGATCACAGGAGGGTATGAATGAGGTGTTTGATTTGCTGATTTACTGATTTACTACTTTAAATCGGTGAAACTGTTTTACTCTATTTTGTTATTTTATGTGTCAGGTTAAAGTGATGACATGTTTTTGTTATGTTCGGTGAACGATATTATACGAAGTTGTTTGACTGTTACATTCACTATTCTTTGTCGATATGATAGACGATTTAGCTTTGTTAAATATTATGATGTAATATTGATATTGAAGATAACTGAAAAATGTGTATGATTCTTTACTGTTAAAATGCAGTAATATTAGTTAATTATTCATACGTATAATCGTTATGATAAGCATGTTAACTTTGTATGTGGTTTGTTGCGACGCGCCTCACTCTTCTGGCTGGGTGCGATAAATTACGCAAATATTGCTGTGTCAACTGTGGTCAACGGCAAAAAGCGGAATGGGATTTAGCTCAGGTATTAAGATATTGAATTTTTATTGTGACCAGCAGTTTATTCGTGGCAGACCGTGTTGGAAATTCATCGTTGTAATATTGCGCTCGGTATCGCATATTGTATGTGAAAACAATGTTTACGGCAGCATATATTCGTTGGTGAGCATGTTGATAATATTATTGATTGTCGTTTCAGAATATGCCGCTTTGGACCCGGTATGGTTCATTCTTGCGGTGCCATTGTTTTTTGGCGATTGAAAGAAAATCATTACGGCAAGGGATGTTTATACGCATTCTTCGGTAAGAATGGACCTACTGTGTAATACGACCAGGCATCTCCTACATGTCTTCACGAGGATTTCTGTCGTGGCCGTAAGCCAATGGCGACTTTCTGCTGTATTGCCATAGGAATCGAAATATAATAAGCCTCACTATGCAAATGAATCATAAATCTTTCATGTTTTAGAGCGTACTCGAGCGGAGTCGATAAGTCGGCGCACGACTAAATCTTTATCGTGGCAAAATGGTGTACAATGTTACTGTGTGTGGGCGCATGTTGAGGTATTAACAGCGCAGTACGACCACCGGCGCCGCCTCAACGAGATGGTGCTACTGGTGAATGAGGAACTTGTTGTATTAACGATTTATTGGGCGTAGATATTGTTGAGGCCATCGTTATTTATTTTTCATGGATCGCCTGCGATGTTTTATTAATGAAAACATGACCATGTTCCCAGCTTATTCACTGATTGCTAAGGCTCGATAGGCTTTGTTATGTTAACTGATTTATTAAACATGTAAGCGTATTGCGGTGTACGTACGCTATGTTGAACTGACGCGATATGTTTATTACATGGCCAGAGCTATTCATAACCCAATGTTGGCATTAATTGCCATGTTGATGTAAATACATCGTTATGACCAGAAGTATGACAAAGTAAGAAATAGGTGCGTCTTTGTATGCCTCATTGGGTGTACTTTACTGGTAGTGGAGACTTTATTGGCGACCGGCTGTTGTCCCTGCTTAAAATGTGTTAGGCTGACGATCCCATGCTTTCTTAGTTCGAGTTGATGCTATGTTAACGTATATGAAAACACGTTGAAGCTGCTGCTCATGGTCTGTAGCGACAAGTACACGGTTGTGTGGGTATTGAAGTATTTATGTTAATGTAGCAGTATTTAGAAAAGATCTTTTGTATACTGTGGTGATTGCTAAACGCTGCTAAGTGACAGACGTTGTATTGACTGTAACCATGTTAAAGACACGTGTTCTCGTTGTAAATTATTCATAGTTCGAGTGACGTTAAGTAATGGCATTGTGTGAAAACTGTTACGTCAGCTACTGACCGACCCGACAACGTAAGAAACGATTTGCATGTTATATTCAGATGATACTCAGTGACGGGTAATAGATCAATAGATCTAGATCAGCCGTGCCCAGTGCTGAATGTTGTTTGTTGCATCGGAAACACAAGTCACTGCAGGATCTGGTATTAAAGTGACCTTAATGGTGATCAATAGTTTACGGGTTGAAGTATGGTTGTTGAACTGATGGTTTGATTTAGTGTTTACTATAGTATCAAAGCATTGCAATTTTAGTGAGTGACCTTGTCAATGCGTCAATAGATCTGAATGGTCAGAGAGGTTGGATGAGCGGTTTTGTTTAGTGATTCTGCTGGGAAGCAATAATAAGCGTTACAGCCCAGCAAGTGACCATGGCATAGATCAGGCCTCCTGTAGATGTCGAGAAGGTTGAATAGTGGTTTGTTTGTGTTTGCTAGTATCGCGTTACAATTTAGTAAATTTGACCTTAATCAGTGGTCAATAGATCACAGATGGTCAGGAGGAAGGTTGGATAGGTTTGATTTAGTGATTTACTGCTTTAGGGTATGTATAAACGAAATCTTGAATTATAACAAAAGGAATAAGAAATTTATTCATTTATTGTATTTATTTATTTATTTATTTTTCTTGATGGTTCTGAAGCCATTATTTTCAAAATCTGCAGACTCGGCTGGCTATATAAGGCACCAACGTGCTTGATTGCTGTTTGGCTTGGCACAGCTGGCACCTTAGGCAACTCTCAGCCTGTATTTCGGCCACGCTCTGATCTTCTCGCAAATTTCGGCATACCGATCGGTGTTTTTTTTTTTTGGGAAATTGGGTCCCTCAGGGGGTTGGTTGCTCAACTCGCCCGATGAAGGTTACCTCCCATCCTAACACCACTCCCAAGTACATCACATTGATAACTCTAATACTACCACTACTACTACTACACTACTAATAATAATAATAATAATAATAATAATAATAATAATAATAATAAAAAATAATAATAATAATAATAATAATAATAATAATAATAATAATAATAATAATAATAATAATAATATAATAATAATAATAATAATAAAAATAATAATAATAATAATAATAATAATACCGACATACCGGTGTAATATGGTGGTGCGGTGCTGTGCGGTTAGGTGCGGTGTGTTACCGCGGTGCGGTGCGAGGCGAAGGCGATACTGAAGGACCGCAGAAAGGAGACGAAGAGGTTAAAAACAACTCCAAGTGATCCCTTCGAGATATACTAAACGTAATAATAATAATAATAATAATGTGTGTTTGTATACGCACGCCGCGCTCAGTCTGTCTATCGGTCAAACAGACCTTCGTATTTGACCTCCAAATGTCGGTCGCCCAAAGCGTGGGCTTCTAAGCTCACCTGCTCAGATCGCCACAAAGAGCGTAAGCGCAACTATCGGTGTCCACCCTCGGGGGTGACCCCCCTCTATATACATCCTACAGACTTGCAATATTATATATATATATATATATATATATATATATATATATATATATATATATATATATATATATATATATATACTCTTATATAGAGATATATATATATATATATATATATATATATATATATATATATATATATATATATATATATATATATATATATATGGTGAAATAGCAGAATAGCGCGAGTTATCAGGGGTTATCAAGAGTTATCAAGTTTATTTAAAGTAAAAGTTTGATAAATAGGTATATAATATAAAAATCGTGGTAGAATATTTAAAAATTCAATAAAAAAAATAAATCATTAAATTAAATTGTTTTTATATCGTACCTCTTGCGAGGCCAACAATTTTAAAATTCTCTTTGTTCTTTATTGGGAAACTCAAATAAATTTATTATGCCCTTTTCAATAATTTTTTTATCAACAATTATATACATTTTTTTTTTACAATATATGAACAAATAAATATTGCTATTCTTTAAGATAATTACTGAAATTTATAGTTATAATTGCAAATAATTTTTTTTATGCTTGTATTTATTGAAGTATTTCGAACCAAATTTCTAGTACGAACCAGCTGGCTCAGCTGGTTCTAGCACTTCTTGCATGACACATCCTACATCATAGAATATACCCGAGTCAGGTGTCTACCCTTATGTTTTAAGGTATAGGGTCGAATGCCGTTGTTTATAAAGTGATTGGAGCTCTCCCACCATGGTTTAGTACCCCGCCTCCTTTTCTAATGTTCTAGCATGACATATCGTATGTGACGGAACATACCCGATATAGGTATCGCATAGTATGTTATAGGGTATAAGGAATCGATTCCCGTGGTCTATGATAGAATCAAATCACTTCTATCATGGTTTAGTATTAGATAGCATCCCTATCCCCTTTTCTAATGCATCTATACCACTTTTTGCTTCTGGAGCTACAAAGTCGAGCTTGGTGTTGACTAGTATGTTTTGAGGTATGCCGATTCGATTCCCGATGTTGCAGAGCGGGTCGTTTCAACCGTTGCCGTTTTAGAACGCAGTAGCGTGCGTTTTATGTGGCCGGCTAACCCTTCGTTTGAAATACATCGTGTTTAGGCTTTTGGATGATATTTTGTCGAATAATGGAACAACTCAAAAATGGGTGGGCAAATTAGAGGTTATTTGTGTTTTTTTTCTAATTTTATCTAATTTACCAAAAAAAAAAACAACAAAATAATAAGCAATTTGTTATTATAAAATAATATTTATTAATAGTAATAATCAATAATGTCCATATTTTGCATTTTCAAATTTGTAAATTTTATAAAGCCTCTGCTCTGAAATTATTATTTTCTCTGGTGTGCCACTTCAAATGCCAAGCAGCGATACATATTTTTAAAAGGCATGGTAACATATGACAACAGTAAAATATAGAAACAATTTCTCAATGCAATTTAAATTAATACAAGTATCTACTACCTAATAAAATTTCCTTCTTAATCAATAGCACTAATATCATCTATTTTATCTTTATTAATAATTATTATCAATTAATAAATAATAATAATAATAATAATTATAATAATAATTATAATAATAATTATAATAATAATTATAATAATAATTATAATAATAATTATAATAATAATTATAATAATAATTATAATAATAATTATAATAATAATTATAATAATAATTATAATAATTATAGATAATTATATATAATTATAATAAATTATATAATTAATAATGATCACAATGGATGATAACATTATACTCGTAAGCTCCTAAATAATAATAATAATAATTATACCATAATTATAATAATTATAATAATTAATATAATTATAATTAATTATAATAATTTATAATAATTATAAATAATTATAAATTTAATATATACATTATAATTATAATTATTTTAATTTTATTATCATAATAATAATAATAATAATAATAATACAACTAAATAATAATAATAGCTTAAGTAAATAATGTAAAAATAATAATAATAATTCTTAGTATAATGACAATATTAATAAGTATATATAGTTATATATAATTATCACCATTATACAT
>JABUQX010099123.1:15000-26233 GCA_015478945.1 Trachelipus rathkii
AATCGTATAACAACAATGTTTTGGGTGTTCTAATAAGGGTTATCGAGGGTCAAATATGATTCGAATATGATGGTTATAGACCGTATAGGATGTGTCCAGGATCCACCCAGAAGGGATTCCCACCCCCAAATCTGAAATATTGCAGCTAAGAACGATGAACTCGGTATACAAACTTCTGAGGATGTATCTTAGATAACCCGCGGGTGTAAAACTGACTGTGGGTGCCCGTCAGACGGGGGTACTTCACCCCAAATCTGAAAATATTGACATAGAACAACGGAACTTGATATACAGCCTTTTTAGGTTGTATCTTAGATGTATCCGGGGTAAAATGACCGATTTGACCAAATTCGGGGACGAGCCCCACCAAATCTGAAATATTGACCTAGAATGATGAAACTCGGTATACAACCTTCTGAGGATGTATCTGTTATTACCCCGGGTGTAAAATGACTGTGGGTGCCCCGGACGGGGTACTCACCCCAAAATCTGAAATATTTGTACCAATAGAACAAACGAAAACTTGATATACAGAGCCTTTTTAGGTTGTATCTTAGATGTATCCGGGTAAAATGAACGATTTGACCAAATTCGGGGACCAGCCCCACAAACTGAAATATGACATATTGAATGAATGAACTGCGGGTTATATACAACCTTTCTGAGGATGTATCCCTTAGATGACCCGCGGGTGTTAAAAATGACTGTGGGTGCCCCAGACGGGGTACTCACCCCAAAAATCTGAAATATTGACATAGAACAACGAAAATTGATATACAGCCTTTTTAGGTTGTATCTTAGATGTATACGGGGTAAAATGCCCGATTTGACCAAATTCGGGACCAGCCCCACAAAACTGAATATTGACCTGAGAGATGAACACGTATACACAATACGCAAATATAGCTACTCACATCTATAATGGTTAATAAGCGCGTACACAAAGCCTAAAGGGGGTCTCTGGGACCCCGAAAGCTTGAATATTTGACCTAGAACGATGAACCTCGGATATACCGTTCATACTAGTACCCAAAATGAAGATATCATGTTAATATATCCGTTGCACATCCGCAAAAGGGGGGGTCAACCAGCCGCACAAACTGAAATATTGGTGTAGAACAACGAAACCTTGTTTATCATCTCTTATGATGTTATCCTACGTATCCACTCTTCCCTCGATACAAGTAAACAAAAAAAGAAAAAGAAAAAAAAATTAAAAAATTAAAAAAAAATAAAAATTTTTTTTAAATTAATACAAAATTCTTAAAATATAAAAAAATTTTAAAAAAAAAATTAAATTTAAAATTTTTTTAAAAATTTTAAAATTTTTTTTAATAAAACAATTAAACATTTTTTTTAATTCTTTTACTATAGTTATAACTTTAAAATACGTTTTTTTATATATTAATTCAAACCCCTCTAAGAAGCGCTCTGGAGCCTCTGGGCCTCTTGAGCCTCTGAGGCCCTCCTCCGCCTCGCTCCTCACCCTCGACTCCACTCGACGCCCTCCCCATCTGTGGATCTAGTGATTCCTGTCATATTCTGTATGAACATAACACAAAACTTTTTATTATTTTTGTTGTTTTTTTTTCTTTAAACATTTTATTTCTGACACAAAATTTTACGCTTTTCAATATTTATAACTTAAGAATTTGGGGTTTTTACAGACCCTAAAGCTGTAAAATCAGTAAATCAAACGCACCCACACCCTCCCACCCTCCCCTATCCAAATCCTGGATATTTATACATTAGCATAGTAATATTTAACAAAATTTTATTATTATCTAATTGACATACTGATCAATGAATATATCCTACTAACGTAACAAAGTTTCACATCAATAAAGCAAACATAGCATCACCTGAACTACGAATATAACGTACATTCAAAACCTAACACATCTTAAACATGAATAAACAGTTAACATTAACAAGCTTTCATACTTAACAACAATAAGTAACTAACATTGCAGGGCAGAACGGAACCTACTTACACTTTTTCTAACATATCACCTGAAATATTTTTAACATTAACAATAGTAAATATTTAAACAAACAATTTTATCATAACTTGTCTAAATATCATACTGATCATTGAATATATGGCTAACGTAACAACAGTTTTCACATCAATAAAGCAAACATAGAGCATCACCTTGAAACTCGAATATAACGTACAAATTCACAAAACCTAACACAATGCTATAAACATGAATAAACAAGTTTTTAACCATTTAAAACAAAAGCCTCCCCCTTTTTCCCCCATACTTAACAACAAGTAAAGTAACTAACATTGAAGCGCAAACGTAACCCTACTTTACAGCTTTTTCTAACATAGTCACTGATATTTTTTTACATTAAGGGGATAGTACATTTAACGAAAAATTATGCACAACCCTTGTGTATGTACTTAACTGATCATGAATATATGCTAACGTAACAAAAGTTTTCATATCAATAAAGCAGACAGCAGGTGAGATCATATGAACTACGAAATATAATGTACACGCACAATCCTAACACACCTTATCCACGAATAAGCAGTCAACATTAACAAAGTTTTACACTTAATTAACAACTGTGACATAACTAACATTTGCATACAAAAGAAACTTATCACATTTTTCCAAACATATCTCTAACATATCATGTTAATTTTATACATTAACAAAGTAACATTTAACAAAATTTATCACAATCTTGTGTAATTATCGTACTGATCAATGAATATACGCTATACGCAGCAAAGATTTCACACAAATAAAGCTAACATATCATAACCCTAAATGTAAGCAATATAAATGTATAACCTCAATCGAAACATACCGATATGCTGAATAAATCACTAAAATTAACAAAGTCCTCACACTTACAACAGTAAAATTAAAAGCATACGCTCGAAACGTAACGCTATTCACGACTTTTGTCAAGGCAATATATCTAACATAGCAAATGTTAATTTTTTAGATTAACAGGGTAATATTTAAACAAAAATATATCATACTTGTCTATTATCATACTAATCAACGAATATAGACTAACGTAGACATAGTTTTTCCACATTAAATAAAACTTACATATGATCCATCCTGAACTAAAGAATAATAATCCACACCGATTAACCTAACAGACCTAAACATGAATAAACAAGCTTAACATTAACAAAGTTCAATACTTAACAACAGTAAAGTAACTACCTTATTTTAGAAGACGGTGTCTTTCACATCTTTTTTTCTTTTTGTTTTAAAACTTTTATTTATTTTAATTTTATTCCTTTAGGATGATAGGAGAAATATTTTCAGCTATTTTTAATTTTTATTTCTTTAAAAACTTTTTAGTTTTTGTTTTTGTTTTTTTTGTTTTGTTTTTTAAACTTTAATTTTTAACTTAATTTCTTTAAAACTTTTTGGTTTTTACTAAAATTTTATTCTTTTTATTGTTTATAACGTAAAAAAATTTACATTTTTACATAAACTAAAACAGTAAAAACAGTAAATAACAAAGTTTTCACATCAATAAAGCTAACATAACATAACCTGATGCAAAAATATAATGTATAACATCAAACCTAACAAAATACCATACTTGGCAACAGGAAAGTAACTCTGACGTTGCGTACAGCCCGTACCATATTCACACTTTTTTTTGAAAATCAGAACTCTAAAATAACACTTTTATTTTGCATTAAACATAGTAACATTAACAAAAATTTATCACAAACTTGTGTAATTATCATACTGACTTAACGTAACAAAGTTTTCCTATCAATAAAGCTAACATAATACACATATCCTGAACTAGGAATATAAAAACGCACAATGACAAAACCTAACATACCCTTATGATCGAATTAATGACTAAACATTAACAAAGGTTTCATACTTAAACAACACCTAAAGTAACTAACAATGCATACAGAACGAACGTGTACGAAGCTGATGTGGTTCCCTGTTTCATTAGAGTTATTAGTTACAAGTCGAGAAATTGTTCAAACTTCCTCCCACTTTTCGAAATATTACGCAATACTTGATTCTTGTTTGGTTCCGTTTTCGAAACATAACGCAATACCTATGATTCTTGTTTGATTTCGTACCTCTAACATATTAACGTTAATCTTCACTACATAGTAACATTTAGCAAAATTTATCACAACATTGGTTAATTATCATGCAGACCAGCGAAAGTATGCTAACATAATAAAGTTTCCACATTAAAAAAGCTAACATAGCATCATCAACTGAACTAAGAAAATAATGCCCAAAGACAAACATAATACATCTTAAGCAGGAATAAGCAGTCAACATTAACAAAGTTCCAACACTTAACACCAGTAAATGCAACCTAACATGGAATGCAAAACGTAACCTAATCTTACTTTTCAAGCATAACTCTAACATATTAACGTTAATCTTACACTAACACAGTAACATTTAACTAACATTTCTCACAACATTGGTTAATTATCATACAGAGCAGCAAAAGTATGCTAACGTAACAAAGTTTCCAACATCAATAAAGCTAGCATAAGCGTAACATAAACTAAGAAAATTAATGCATCAAAGACAACACCTAACAACAAACTTACACAATAAATAAACTGTTAACATTAACAAAGTAACTAACATGGGTATACAAAAACGTAACTTATTTCTACTTTTCAAGCATAACTCTAACATACTTAACGTTAATGCTTAACACTAACACAGTAAACTATTTTGAGCTAAAATTTATCAACCCAACATTGGTTAATATATCATACAGAGCAGGATAAGTATGCTAACATAAACTCAAGTTCCAACATATTAAGTTACTTTAGCATCATCTAAACTAGAATAATAATACACAATAACAAACCTAACACATCTAAACCAGGAATAAAACTGTAAAACGTTACAAAGTTCTACACTAACAACATAGTAAAGTAACTAACATAGACACAAAAGAGCCGTATCCTATTCACCTTTATCAAGCAGTAAATCTCTAACATATGATCGTTTTAGAAAATAGAACCCTTTTCTTTAAAATATATGCCTTAATATAACATAGTAACATGAAGCGTACATTACTAGTGTAACATTGGGCGATTATCATACAGAACAGCAGGGAAAGTATGCTAACGTAACAAAGTTTTTTCACATTAATAAATGATTACTTAGCATCATCTAAACTAAGAATATAATACACAAAGCAAACCTGACACATCTTAACACAAATAAACTGTTAACATAACAAAGTTCCAACCTAACACCAGTAAAGCAACTAACATCGCATGCAAAACGTAACCTATCTTACATTTTTCAGCATATCTTCTAACATATTAACGTTAATCTTAACACTCACACAGTAACATTTAACTAAAAATTTCTCACAACACCTTGTATAATTATCATACTAATCAACGAATATATACTCTAGCATAATAAGGTTTCCACATCAAATAAGCTAACATGACGTAACAATGGAAACTAATGAAAATAATGTTACAACGCCAAACCTACACAACCTTACAACACGAAATAAACTGTTAAATAACAAAGTTCACCACTGAGTTTCTTTTAATATACTAACGCACGCGAAATATATGCATTACATAACAAGTGTTTTCAACATTAATAAAGCTACATAGATCCATATGAACTAGGAAATATAATGTACCAACGACAAACCTAACACAAAACTTATGCCCTAATAAACAGTTTTAACATTAACAAAGTTCCTCACTTAACACCAAGTAAAGTAACTAACTTTACATACAAAACGTAATCTGTTATTCATACTTTTTTCCAAGCATATCTCTAACATATTAACGGTAATCTTACATTGACACAGTAACATTTATCAAAAAATGTGTCATAACCATACCTAACCATCATAATACCTAACGAGTAAAGACGAATAAAGTAAAGTTTTTAGGCTTATCTCTTTTTTTAGACTCCGCCTCCTTTCAGAAAATACCAACTCTAAACATGAAAAATGATTTTGCGCTTTAACTATTTGCATAAAATGATGCAATACTTATTATATTTGACCCTCTGGCGGAATACAGGCAATGTTAGCAGTCGCCATTCGGTTACGAATTAAATATAAATGACACATTGTTGGGAATAACGAAACTAATCGTGAAGATATCAACAACAAACGTAGAGATGCAGGGAGATGTCATCCTATCACACAGCGAAAAACTAGCATACTGAAGAAAATAGTGTATAAACATCCCTTAAAGGTAATAGGATTCTTTCTTTCAACCAAATCAGAAGAAAGTAAACAAGAATACGTCGTACGAATGACCCATATCAGTTCAAAAGGGTATATACCAACGGCAACAACAAACACAACAACAACAAACAACAACAACAAACAACAACACAACAACACAACAACAACACAACAACAACACAACAACAAACAACAAACAACAAACAATAATACTACAAAGATAAGTTCTTTGGATACTAACCACGATATATGCTAACGTAACATTGTTTTCACATTAAATAAAGTCATAGCATTACCAAGAGCTAAGAAAATAATGTACAACGATGAATCTAACACAACTAAGGCACGATAAACTGTTAACATTAACAAAAGTTCCACACTTAACACCTGTAAAGTAACAACTGAACATTGCAAAATACAAAACGTAACCTATTCATAACTTTTTTTCCAACATATCTCTAACATATTAAACGTTATTTTAACATTGAACACAGCAATATTTTGCCAAAGGAATTTATCAATAACCCTTGTCAATTATCATAGCAGAGCAGTGGAAATATGCCCTAACGTTAAACAAAGTTTACACATTGAATAAAGCTAACAATAAATAAGCCTGAACTAAAGAATATAATGTAAAAACAACGACAAACGCCAACACACCAATACGGCCGACGAAATAAACCACTAAGCATTAACAAAATCTTTCGCACTTAACAACAGTAAAGTACATAACACTTCGTCCAAAATGTAACCTATTCACACTTTTCAATCATATCTCTGACATATCAATGTTAATTTTTACATTAACATCGTAATATTTAACAAAAGTTTAGCTAAACCTGTCTAATCATCATACTGACAAAGAATATATTGCTGACGTAACAAATGTTTTACATCAACTTCGTAACATTTAACAAAAAATTCATCAAAACCTCGTCTAAATATCATAATCCCCAGCGAATAACCGCAAACATAACAAAGTTTTAACCAAACATAACAAAAACAACAAAATTTTATCCTAACATATAAACATAAAATAAGTTCTTTGAGTAAAATTTCACAGTTAAGGAATAATAAAATTTACTGATTTAAAAGCAGTAAATCAGTAACAGTAAATCAAACCACTCATCCCCGCATTCCCCTACCCGTCCCCCCCCCCCTGTGTCCTATTTGTGGCTCTTGATTCAACTCCATATTTCAAGTATCCTTTTTGGACAAACATACGATAAAAAAATGTTCTTTATATAATAACCTACGAATATATGCTTTAACCTAACAAAGTTTTAGCATCAATAAAGTAACAATTCATAACAGCGACCTAGGATATAATGTTACAAAATGCAAACTCTACATACCTAGCGTATGAATAAATCAGCTAACATCCTGAAATTCCCTACTGATCAAGGTAAACTAGCTAACAGGTCATACAATACTCGATATGTTCCCACTTTTCGAGCATATTAGCAACAGGTAAAGCCGTATTATCTAACAAAATCCCTTAACAAAGTGACCAATCTATCAAAGATGCCACCATCTTGAACTATGAATTGACACTATCTTCATCAAAGTGTCACTCGTTTCGAGTATAACATCATTTGACCTATGAATAAACGTAGACATTAGCAAAAGTCTGGGGCAAACCTAACATTATTCAACAAAAACTTAACCTAGGTTCACGTTTCTAACACATCATCGTCAGTTAACACAGTAATATCTTACAAAAACTCATCATTTCTCTAGCAAATCAGTGTTATTTCCACATTGTCATAGTAATATTTTAACATAACGTACCTAACTTACGAATAAACAGTTTTCATTAACCAAGAGTATCTAAAGCAACACATTACCTTCCGAGAGAAAACCCAGGGGGGATGCGCCCCTTGAAAGGGTGTGAATCCTGCGAGGGGGGGATCACCCCGAAGGGGTGTAAGCGGGCTTTACCCCTCCGAAGGAGGGGTAAGGCCTCCCCCTCCTTCGGAGGGGTAAAGCCCGCTTACACCCCTTCGGGTGATCCTCTCGAGGGATTCACACCCTTTCAAGGCGCGAATCCCCCCTGGTTTTCTCTCGGGAGGTAATGTGTTGCTTTAGATCCTCTTGGTTATGAAAACTGTTTATTCTAGTTAAGTACGTTATGTAATATTACCTATGACAATGTGGAATATAACACTTGATTTGTTAGAGAAATGATGAGTTTTTGTAAGATATTACTGTGTTAACTGACGATGATGTGTTAGAAAACGTGAACCTAGGTTTAAGTTTTTGTTGAATAATGTTAGGTTTGCCCTAGACTTTTGCTAATGTCTACGTTTATTCATAGGTCAAATGATGTTATACTCGAAACGAGTGACACTTTGATGAAGATAGTGTCAATTCATAGTTCAAGATGGTGGCATCTTTGATAGATTGGTCACTTTGTTAAGGGATTTTGTTAGATAATACGGCTTTACCTGTTGCTAATATGCTCGAAAAGTGGGAACATATCGAGTATTGTATGACCTGTTAGCTACTTTACCTTGATCAGTAGGGAATTTTTCAGGATGTTAGCTGATTATTCATACGCTAGGTATGTTAGGTTTGCATTTGTACATTATATTCCTAGTCGCTGTTATGAATTGTTAGCTTTATTGATGCTAAAACTTTGTTGGTTACGACATATAGTTCGTAGGTTAGTATATAAAGAACATATTTTTATGGTATGTTTGTCCAAATGTACTTGAAATATGAACTTGAATCATAGCTCAATAGATCGACAGGCGGTGGAGCGGGTAGGGGACTTGCGGGATGAGTGGTTTGATTTAACTGATTTACCTGATTTACTGCTTTTAAATCAGTAAATTATTACGTTTTTACTGTGATATTTTTACTCCAAAGAACTTATTTTTATGTTATGTTAGGATAAAATTTTGTTATTTTTTGTTATGTTTGGTTAAAACTTTGTTATGTTTGCGATTATTCGCTAGGGATTATGATATTTAGACGAGGTTATGATGAATTTTTTGTTAAATGTTACGAAGTTGATGTAAAACATTTGTTACGTCCGCATTATATTTTTTGTCAGTATGATGATTAGACAATTTTAGCTACTTTTGTTAAATATTACGATGTTAATGTAAAATTAACATTGATATGTCAGAGATATGATTGAAAAAGTGTGAATAGGGGTTACATTTTGGACGAAGTGTGTTTATGTAGCTTTTCTGTTGTTAAGTGCGAAAGGTTTTTAATGTTTAGTGTTTATTCGTGGCGTATGGTGTGTTGGGTTTGTCGTGTCGTTGTCATTATATTCTTAGTTTCAAGTTATGTTATGTTAGCTTTATTAATGTGGAAACTTTGTTACGTTAGCATACTTTCACTGCTCTGTATGATAATTAAACAAGGTTATGATAAATTCTTGCAAAATATTGCTGTCAATGTATAATTAACGTTAATATGTTAGAGGATATTGTTGGAAAACGTATGAATAGGTTACGTTTTGTAATGCAATGGTAGTTACTTCTTTACCAGGTGTTTAAGTGTGGAACTTTGTTAATGTAACAGTTTATTCGTGCTTTAGGTATGTTAGGTTTGTCGTTGTACATTATATTCTTACTTCTGGTAATGCTATGTTAGCTTTATTAATGTGAAAAACAATGTTGCGTTAGCATATATTCGTTGGTTTAGTATCCAAAGAACTTATCTTTGTACTACGTTGTTGTTGTTTGTTTTGTTGTTGTTGTTTGTTGTTTGTTGTTTGTTGTTGTTTGTTGTTGTTGTTGTTGTTGTTGTTGTTGTTGTTGTTGTTGTTGTTGTTGTTGTCGAAGGAGAATAATATACCCTTTTGAAACTGATATGGTTCATTCGTACGTAGTATTCTTGTTTTACTTTCTTCTGATTGGTTGAAAGAAGAATCTCCATTACTTTAAGGGATGTTTTTATACACTATTTCTTCCAGTAGCTAGTTTTTTCGCTGTGTTGAAATACGATGAAAACATCTCCCCTGCATCTCTACTTGTTTTTGTTGATATCTTCACGATGAGTTTTTCGTTATTCCCAACGATGTGTTCATTTATATTTAATCGTAACCGAATGGCGACTGCTACATTGCTTGTATTCCTGCCAGAGGGTCCAAATATAATAAGTATTGCATCACTTTATGCCAATGGTTAAAGCATAAAAATCATTTTTCATGTTTAGAGTTGGTATTTTCTGAAAGGAAGGCGGAGTCTAAAAGAGATAAGTCTAAAAACTTTTACTTTATTCGTTTTACTAGAGGTCTTATGATGGATAGGTATGGTTATGACACATTTTTTTTGATAAATGTTACTGTTTCAATGTAAGATTAACGTTAATATGTTTTAAGAGATATGCTTGGAAAAAGTATGAACAGATTACGTTTTGTATGTAAAGTTAGTTATTTTACTGGTGTTAAGTGATGGAACTTGGTTAATGTTAACTGTTTATTAGGGCATAAAGTTGTGTTATGGTTTGTCGTTGTTACCATTTTTTCCTAGTTCATATGAATGCTATGTTAGCTTTATTAATGTGAAAACATTGATATTTAGAATATATTCGGTGGTTAGTATATAAAGAACTCAGTGGAACTTTGTTAATGTAACAGTTTTATTCGTGTGTAAGTTGTGTTTAGGTTTGGATTTGTACATTATTTTCTTAGTTTCATGTTACGTCATGTTAGCTTTATTGATGTGGAACCTTTATTATGTTAATTATATTCGTTGATTAGTATGATAATTACCCAATGTGTGAGAAATTTTAGTTAAATGTTACTGTGTCAGTGTAGATTAACGTTAATATGTTAGAGATATGCTTGAAAAAGTAAGAATAGGTTACGTTTTGCGTGCATAGCATGTTAGTTGCTTTACTGGTGTTAAGTGTGGAACTTTGTTAATGTTAACAGTTTAATTGTTGTGGTTTAAGATGTGTCAGGTTTGTCTTTGTGTGTAAATTATATTCTTAGTTTAGATGATGCTAGTAATCTTTATTAATGTGAAACTTTGTTTACGTTAACAGTTTATTCATG
>JABUQX010099124.1:5000-22500 GCA_015478945.1 Trachelipus rathkii
TTAGTAGGGATTAAGTGGTCATAAGTTGAACTCATGCCGGTACCTGCCACCTTGCCTTTGGTAGGTATCTGTGCTAACATGAGGTCATGTAGGTATCTGACCTGTTTGGATCTGTCCTAACTTATTTCCATCCGCGGTCACACCTACCCCTACACACAACACCACACACACACACACACACACACACAAACACACAACACACACACACACAACACACACACACGCACACATGTGTCTACGTATATATATATATATATATATAATATATATATATAGTATATATATATATATATATTATATATATATATATATATATATATATATATATATATATACTATATATATATATATATATTATATATATATATAATATATATTAATATATTATATATATCTTTAAATAAAATAATTTATTTTATTTTAAAAATTAAATATATATATATTGCGCACCCCCGGACACACCTCCCCCCACACACACACACACACACACACATACACAACTACACACACACACACACACACACACACACACACACACACACACACATACACTATCACACTTATACACAAATTCACTATGACAATTATACACTCACCCATAGACACTTACATTTACCCATAGACACTTACACTTGACACTTCATACACACTATGTGCACTTATACACACAATACACACTATGACACTTATACACACATTCACTGTATGACACTTATACACACTTACACTCACCCATAGACAACTTACATTTACCCATAGACACTTACACTTGCACATAGATACTTACATACAGCACAACACCAACATACATACACACTATGAGCTTTGATGGCTCAGCTTTGATGGCTCAACTTTGATGGCTCAACTTTGATGGCTCAACTTTGATGACTCAACTTTTATGACTCAGCATTATTGATGACTCAACTTTGATGACGTCATCTTTGGCGGTTTCATCTTTGATGACTCAGATTATTGATGGTTCAGTACATTTTGATGATTCAGTACATTTTGATGATTCAGTACATTTTGATGGTTCCCAATCACCGTAAGGAATATCTAGGAGTGTTTCTTATTAGTGTTCTATGAGTATTAGATGAGTGCCGGTGAGTGCAAGTGAGTGCCAAGTGAGTGCAAGAGTGCCAAGTGAGTGCCAATAGGTGCCAAGTGAGGTGCAACATAGTGCCAAACTGAGTGCCACCTGTGCCCCCAACTGAGTTGCCACTTTTTTCGACGCTTTTCTAAGCTCCCTGAGCCTAGAATAAGGCCTTAATTGGTGTCTACCCCTAGGTTATAAGTTATGAGGATCGATTGGTACATAAATTTCAAGTTTGCTAGAATGCTTCTACTATGAGTTAAGATTTTCTAACACTGATAGCACGACAGAGATATATATCTTAAAGAGTTACACATTTGAAGAGAGTGAACGCAAACGTTTCAGAGTGCTACGTCCGCAGGTGAGCCCGCCGCGAAACGCGCAGCCGCGTGCGCCGCGCAGGCGCAATATTTCGCGTTTCCGCAGCCGGCGTGCGCCCGCAGGCGCAATATTCCATTCATTTTTATTGCCGCGTGCGTCCGCAGACGCAATATTACCTGCGCGAACGAAAAAATATGATATCAAATGTAAACTAATCAAAGAATTTCTTTTCAAAAATATACTATGAATCATTCATTTTTACTACAATTGCACGAAATTTTTATTAAAAAACAATATACTTTACATACACTTAAAGCAGTAAATCATGTAAATAAGTAGATGTGTTACCTATCAGCCAAAGGGATTTAGTATGCTTTTGTTTTCCTGTTCTTACTGCTTTAAATCATTAATGCTTTACTTGCTTTTAACTCATATATTTAATTAACATATACCTTAAAAGCAGTAATCATGTAAATCAAATAGAGTGTTTACCTAACACCTAAGGGGATAGTATGCTTTTGTTTTTATCTGTTTTACTGTTCTTTAACTATATGCTTTCTGGCTTTAACTCATATATTTAATAACATTACATACCCTTTTAAAGCAGTAAATCCGTAAATCAATAGAGGTGTTACCTACACTCTAAGGGATTAGTATGCGTTTGTTTTATCTGTTTTAAACTGCTTTAAATCCATATGCTTTACTGGCTTTAACTCATATATTATTAACATTACAAATACCTTAAAGCCCGTAAATCAGTAAATCAATTGAGGTGTTACCTAACACCTAAGGATTAGTATGCTTTTGTTTACTGGTTTTACTGTTTAAACTCATATGCTTTACTGCTTTAAACTCATATATTTATAACATTAATGTTGTGTTGTGTGTGTCGATAGTTTTTATATTTTTTATTTATTTTTATATTTTATATTGCTATTTATTTTCTATTTCCATTTTTGTTTTAATACTTTTTTTTCTAAAAATTGTAAATGTAGAAATACACACGCGTGTCTGTTTAAATCAACTTTTTTAATATAATTGTCAGGAAATTTTTATTAAAAAAGCATATACTGTTGAACTGCTTTACAGCTTAAATTAAGCTCATTATTCATTATTCACTTGACGAGTATGGATGTGGAGAAATTTACGTTCCAAAGTCCGGCTACATGTCTTGTAGCTGGGCCAACAGGCTGTGATTATTTTATTTCTCTTATTAAATATTTTTTAAAGGAAATGGAAGATTCTTGAGGCAGCCCCTGGTAAAAAATAATATGTGTTATATGTTTATTCAAGAAAAAATTTAAAGGAATATAAGATGTGGGAAAATCCATGAAACCCATAAACACGATACTTTCCCTCGCTTGAATAATAACCATTTCCACAAAATTATTGTATTACATGATTTAATGCACAAATTGAATTTGGAAATAGTAAAGAGCGTTTCACAGTTTATTCTCACACATTCTAAATAATCTCGTGTTTTTCATAACACAGCAAATTTTTCAGCAAAGCAGCATATGCGAAGTGTTTCTTTAAAAACACAGTATTTACTGTTGTTTGGGGCCAGAGAAGAGACATGAGTCAAATTAATGTATTGGCAACTCAAATGTTTCCCTTCAAAGGAAGAGTTCTTAAAGTATATAAAGAGGTTACTTCGATCCCCCAGGTTATTTGATGTGTGAACATCACACCCAAAAAACACGTACAGAGTGTTACTCCGTACCAACATTCTAACCCCAAATGCGATAAAACTGTATAAATACCTGAATAATGAGTGCTCTAGTTGCAAGTATTTACCTCTTATAAAAAATTTAAAAAGCTGAAACATCTGAAAACGTAAACTAATTAGTGAGGATGAGAAATTCATCCAGTGTGTATGTGAAGTCTGTTTAAATCCTATAAAAGGAAATGTTCCTTTAAACCAGACCTCAGAAGGTAAAGCTACGTCGTTATAGAAACATCATTAAAAAACTCTCCCTCAACATTAAAAATCTGAAAAATAAAAGAAGTTACTACAGAGGGGAGGAGGGGTATTCTTCCATTACTCTTCTCCGTTAATAGCTCCACTGATAACTAAGTGGTTGTCCCATGAATGACGAAGGTTGCTGTACCTTCGATTAATGAGATGAGAAAAATGAATTAATAATAATACAGCATCTGTACAGAATCCAGTTCCTCAGATTCATCATTCACAACCTCTATATGAACAGTTATTACCACGCAAACTGTGCAACATCCACAGTCCACAGTTTTCATCATTCACAACCCCAATATATGCAGATATTACCACACAATGCATTGGCATTACAACCTCTTTCACTACAACAACAACAGTTGCACCAACAGAATCCTTATATTGTGAACGACTCATTATCTCTACCTCATAGCTTATATGATCCAAAAGTTGAGCAGATAACCAATTACGAGAAAGAAGTGTACAGGATATTAAATTCAGACATTAACATCCATGAGAAACGTATCTTATACCAAGATGCCATACAAAAATTGATAGATCTTAAAGACTTGCATCTACACATCCACCATTACGTAAACCACTAACCGATGATGTAGATATACCTAATGAAGTAAAACTTGAAGTGAAAAATGAAGATAAATTTAAAAATATCCTAGAGGAGAGCTTACCTATTAGAAGTGCGTAAATCAGGATAGCTTTTTATATAATATTTTAAAAGAACAATTATCTTTGAATGAAGGAGGGCAGATCGTATTGATGATGAAATAGTTAAGGGTAAATATTGTGGATTTGATAGCCGATCTCTCACGTAACTGGAAAAGGCCCTGTAAAAGGATGGAATGAGATCAAACAAGAACACTTCAGAACTATTAATTTTCCAGAACTTTAATCTTAAATACACAACGATTAGCAGACTTGGATAATATCCCAAAGATGCCAAGACCTGATTCAAGTCCCTCAGGCACTTCTTACGCTTCAGATAAATTTAAACGTGTTACCAGAGGAAAGAATAAGAAAAAACACCTTATAATAAACCTAATTGATTAAATCGTAATTATGTATTATCATATATTTATTTAGTTGTAATGCTTGTATATAAATAAATATGTTATTTTAGATCCTTTTCTTTAACCCTTTTTAACTTTATAGGCCATTTTGGTCCATGTAAATATATATATATATATATATACTATATATAAATATAATATATTACTATATATATATAATATATATATATATATATATATATATATATATATATATATATTATATATATTATATATAATATATATTATATATATATATATATAGCGTTTACATGGGGTCAGTAGCCAACATGGAGGCAAAGGAGGGAGTTGATAAGTATTACTTCAATCTGAGGGAACCAAATAGTTTTGGGGTTTTCACTAGGTTTGCTTTAAGGTACCCTAATATTGAGAAAAAAGAGTAAAGCATATTTAGAGGGAGAAGAGGCATTTACTCTACTAAACCTGTAAGAAAAAAATTCCTACACGGGAAACGCATATCTCCGCAGCTCGATAGTGTATGGCAATTAGATTTATCGGAAATGATTTAAAAAATATAGTTTTTTATATATTTTTAACATTACATACCTTAAAGCAGTAAATCGTATCAATAGACGGTGTTAACCATTAAAAAAGCCCGCCAACAAGGAATTAGTATGCTTTTGTTTTACTCTTTACTGCTTTAACTCATATGTTTTACTGCGTTAACTCATATATTCATATACTTTACAACCCTTAAAGCAGTAAATCAGTAAATCAATAAGAGGTGGTTACATAGCAAACAAAGGGATTAGTTGGCTTTTGTTTTACTGCTTTACTGCTTTAACTCAATGTTTTACTGCTTCAACTCATATATATTTATTTAACATTACATACCTTAAAGCAGTAAATCGGTAAATCTATATTTATTAACATTACATACCTAAAGCAGTAAATCAGTAAATCAATAGAAGGTGTTACAAGTTGCACAAGGGGAATTAGTAATGCTTTTGTTTTCCTGCTTTTACTGCTTTAACTCCATATGTTTTACTGCTTTAACTCATATGCTTTACTTCTTTACTCATATATTTATTAACATTAATTATTTTTTATTTTGGTTTTAATACTTTTTATTATTTTTTTATTATTTAAATTTTTTTTTATTTTTTATTATTTTATTTTATTTTTTTTTTTAGTTTTTATTTTATATTTTATTTTTATTACTTTTATATTAATACATAGTGTTAAATAAAAAATAGAGATTGGTATTATTAATTAGTCACACACACACAAACACACATGCACACACACACACACACACACACACACACACACACACACACACGGAACAACACAACACACACACACACACACACATACCACACACACACACACACCATAACATAAATTTATTAAAACATTTATGTTTTAATTAAAACGTACATTCATATTACTCATTCAATTATACAAATTATTTCAAAAGTTTCTTAAACTTCTATAATAAAACTTCAAATATCTTTGAACAAGAATTTTTTATTAACTGTTAATCCTTTTTGTTTATTATAAATTTTAAAACTATCAAGTTTTAAAATAATTTTTACTAAAATTTTTATGAGAATTTTTTATTAAAAACATATATTTTAGCGTACCTTAAAGCAATAAATCAGTAAATCAGCTAAGGCACGCCCCTAGCAACCCTAGCACCCCTCTACACCCAGCTATGCCACGTTTTGTTCAATTGACTTACTGCTTTAGCAAAATAAAGTTAGAAAAATAAGTTTAAATAAAAAAAAAAACAAAATAAGTTTCTTCTCTGTTAACATAACATGTATTTTATTAAATCATTCTAGGTTTTTTATTTAAAAATAACAATTATCACTTTACTTTATATTTTTCGCTCGATGTTAACTAAAAAAATATTTCAAGTTTTTTTCAAATAATTTGGATTTTTTCTTTATTATTATTATTATTATCTATGTATATTGACATCCAACACGAGAAAAAACAACAACGCGCACTCCTTACAGATACGAAACTGACCTCGCTCTGTAAAATGTGTTGAAATGACTACTTTAGGCCTAAATTTAGGATAAGCCTTTTTGTACCCCGGGGCGATTTAGGACTATTCCAGGTCAAATATATTTCAAACTGACCTCTTTCTGTAAATGTGTTGAAATAACTACGTTAGGCCTAATTTTAGGCCTAAATTTAGGATAATCCTTTTTGTTACCCGGGGCGATTTAAGCCTAATTCAAGGTAAAAGGTAATTCCAGTCATAGACAGAATCAATGTTATTATTATTTTTATAAATATATTTCAAAACTGAAACATGGATCCGTAAGATCCTTTAAGCAGGTAAGAAGGAAATGCTTTCCTTCTTTGAATGGATGGAGTAATCCTTATCTCTATATGACCGAGCATGTGATTGGTCGAGATTGGTTTGTCATTTTTGGTTTTAAGTATGTAAACATGTTTTTTTTTCATATCCTGAGCCTTACCTGTGATTGGAAGAAAATTAACTTAGTTCTTTAAACTTGTATTTGAGCAGGTGTGTTTTATTATCTTTTAGACCCAAACTCATTTTAAAATCATAGTCGTTTTAGCTGTTAAGCGGTGCACAAGTTTATCTGATTTGTATTAAAAGTGTTTTTATTTTTACTAAGTGTATAATCATATTTATAATAAATACTTACATTGAGGAATAATTATTAACTTCACTAGAATAGATAATAATTAATTCACTAGACTTATAGTAGATCACGTGAAGCAAAACGCAAGAGCCCCCGCAAGCGCGCCCGCAAGCGCGCCCGCAAGCGCGCCCGCAAGCGCGACCCGGTGCGGAACAGCCGCATGAACCCACCGGCGTAATATTACTACGCGGTCGCGAAAATATTTTCTTTATGATATGCCGTTGTAAACTTTCATTACATAATTTTTGTATTTTCAAATATACCGTTTCCTATATTATGAGACGTTCATTTTACTTCTTACTTGAACATTTTTAATTTTATTTATAGAAAATACCATTTCACTGGTAAAGTTTCTTGAAAAACATTTAGTTTTGAAATGAACATTTTGTTTTGTAGAAAATCAGTTTGTTTTATTTATCCTAAAGTTATAATTCCTTGAGGGAAATAGAACAAATTGTTCGGATGTGACGCTGACCATGTTCCTCTTTACGGTATGCCTTTAAGATCTTATTACTTTAACCCTTAATTGGTATCGCGGGGTCCAGTGGACCCCACGACACTGCTGACTTTCTTATATTCACAGGTTCTAATTATTCAAATATTCTGAAAGTCCAGGTACCTTCCTATCACGAGAGGTTAAGAAAATAGGAAAAAGAAAAATTTGAAAAAACACATACGTATTCTCGGCACAGCACCAAAACAGGTGATTTGGGGTCTACTGGACCCCACGATACCATTTATGTAGTAGTAATAAATTTTTAAATACATCCTAAAACGTGCTATTTTTATATTTTGTAATGAAATATCTATTATATAATAATGAAATTATGGAATATATATATATATATATATATATATATATATATATAATATAGAGATAAATTTTATATATATTAATATATAATATAATATATAAATATATTATATATATAATATATATATAATATTATGTATAATATATAATATTTATATTATATATATATATATATGATAATGAAATATAATCTCAAACTAATAATGCTACTTATTTTCAGACTATGGCTTCAACTTCACAGAGCAAGACAAAAACCCCTGAGGAGATTCAGGGGATTCAGGGGATATTGATGGATCACAGTACAAATGAAGAAAATGAAGACAACCTACTAATTGAGGAGGTATACGATAGCGATGAGGGAGATACGTACATTCCCACGTTATCTTCAGAATCTTCTGAAAGTGAGGGAGATTCAGATGATGCTGAGAGGGTACAGATGGCACGAGCAAAGCGACAAAAAAGATCAAGTACACCAGTACCTTCTCGTCCACAAGCTCAACGACGTCCAGGAGAACCCGTACGCCAAATTTGCCGTGTGCTAAATTTCTCTGAACAAAAAATTCAGAACACCAGTAAATACATATAGAGTACGAAGACCGTTCAATCCAGAACCAGTAGAACTTTGCAGAGAAACATCCTAAATATTGGAGTTGTTTGTCCAAAGGGTCTTGCAAGAATGGTCAACCAACATGAGGACTGCTTGAACTTGTTCATTGACGATAAAATACTTGATATAGTGGTGACACACACCAATGCATTCATAACAGAGGCATCTGTTTTTTATGGAGCATCCGCTGCATCAACAACAATGCACACATGCACAAACAAAAGCTCTTCTGGGTCTATGCAGCTTATTCGGCCTTGGAGTGAGCATAGACTGACACAACCATCACTGTCAAGAAACCTCAAGAAAACCATTGCAAATGTGCTCAATATAAATCTCCCTTCCAAGACAATCACTCCTCTGTTAGATGTCAAAAGACGCTGTGAACATTGCACAAGACAAGAAGATAGAAAGACGAGAAATGTTTGCTATGAGTGCAAAAAGCCAGTCTGTGGGGTACATTCCACCCCCTTGTGCCTTGACTGTATGTGAACTCATAAGAAAAATGGCCTCTAGTGTGTAAGGAAAATAAAAGGAAATTTTAATTTTAGAAAATGAAATATTTTACTTTTAGTTTTAAACTTTTTTCTTTCAGTTGTTGTGTATTTTTGTTCTTTTAGTGTTGTATAAACAGTAGATTATATAAAAGGCTTTAAAAACAATAACAAGTGCATTCACTTTTTAATTTTGCCAAAAAAAAAAAAGAATAACCTACTACAGAAAAGGGCGGAAAAAGGAAAAATTTATTTTGATGAGTACACATTTTAAATTTTTTATTTTATGATTTTTTTTTTTAATTTTTAATGATTTGATGGGTTATATTCACAGAAAAAAACAAAAATACTATACATTACCAACAAGCATACCAGGTCTCATGTTATTCTCTGTGATAATTACAGGACTACTGGATCAAACTCATATTTATGCTAAAATATGTATATATTTTTTTTTTATTTACCACATTGTTTATTATGCATGATATATAAAGCAAATGCATTTTATTTATTAAAAATAGATTAAAAATACATAAAATGCTTGTTAAAGTACCATAAAATTGAAAACAAAGTAGATATATATAGTTTAATGGTGGGGTCCCGTGGACCCCACGATACCAATTATGTTCCGCGCAACGGGCGATACCGATTAAGGGTTAAGGAATGTAAAACAAGTTTTATATGCCTTAAAGCTACACCTACATAGGACGTGGAGTTAATGTATAGAAGTTGTACCATACCCTCCCTTTTCAAGGTATGTCTTTACGGTTTTAATCTTCTCTATGTATAAGTTATGAAAGTTTGTTTATTCTAGAAATATTATTAAGCATAATTTACTATAATTACTATATTAGTTAATTACACAATGCGTGTACATCTAATAAACTTCCCCTCATTGTACAAACCGTAATTTCTCTTTATGGACCTTCCAGTATTGGTATCATATTATTATACTTCAAAATTACATCGAAGTATGTAAGTTCAAACCTCTTCTATATCAGCTGTTGTATGCATTCGGTAACCATTGAGAATATCTCCTTGTTTGTAATAAACACGATATACAGGATAATTTAAAAATAAACTAAATCGCTTGAACATATGTAATAATATTCGTAAATAAACTTGATACATGTCACTACAAACTAATATAATACAATACTGGAACGGGAACGGTGTCCAAAAGTATCATGCCTCTAAGGATGTATGCCCTACCAGCTTTGAAATACAAGCGCCCCATATTTTCCGGCGACCGGTAGTAATATTACGCTGGCGGGTTCATGCGGCTGTTCCCCACCGGGTCGCGCTTGCGGGCGCGCTTGCGGGGGCTCTTGCGTTTTGCTTCACGTGTGATCTACTATAAATCTAGTGAATTAATTATTATCTATTCTAGTGGAATTAATAATTATTCCTCAATGTAAGTATTTTATTATAAATTGATTATACACTTAGTAAACAAATAAAACACTTTAATACAAATCAGATAACTTGTTCACCGCTTAACAGCTAAAATGACTATGAATTTTAATGAAGTTTGGGTCTAAAAGAATAATAACAACACACCTGCTCAAATACAAGTTTAAAGAACTAAGTTAACTTTCATCCAATCACAGGTAAGGCTCAGGATAATGAAAAAAACATGTTTTTTACACCTTAAAACCAAAAAAGCGATAAAATAATTCTCGACTAATCACATGCGCGGTCTATAGAGATAAAAGGATTTATCCATCCAATCACAAGAAAGGAAAGCATTTCCTTCTAACCTGCTTAAAGGATCTTAACCGATCCAGCATGTTTCAGTTTGTAATATATTTATAAAATAATAAATACATTGTTCTCTGTCTATACGGAATTACTATTTTGACACTGGTTTAGGCTTAAATCAGCCAGGTACAAAAAAGAGATTCCATAAATTTAGGCCTTAAATTTCGGCCTAACGTAGTTATTTCACCAGCAATTTTTACAGAAGAGGTCCAGTTGAAATATATTTTGACGCTGGTATTAGGTCTAAAATCGCCCCGGCAGGGTAAACAAAAGGCCTATCCTAAATTTAGGCCTAAAGTAGATATTTCAACACATTTTACAGAGCGAGGTCAGTTTCCGTATCTGTAAGAGAGTGCGCGGTTGTTGGTTTTTTCTCGTGCTGGATTTGTCAATGTATATAGATAATAATCAATAATAATAAAGAAAATCGAAATTATAATTTAAAAAAACTTTTGAAATATTTTTTTAGTTAACATCGAGCGAATAATATAAATGTAAGTGAATAATTGTTATTGTTTTTAAATAAAACCTAGAATGATTTTTAATAAAATACATGTTATGTTAACAGAGAAGAACTTATTTTGTTTTTTTTATACTTATTACATGGCTAAAGATGATGAGCAAAGCAGTAAGTCAATAGAACAAAACGTGGCATAGCTTCGGTGTAGAGGGTGCTAGGGGCTTGCCTTACTGATTTACTGATTTATTGCTTTTAAGGTACGTAAAATATATGTTTTTAAACAATAAAAATTTCATAAAATTTTAGTAAAAAATTATTTTAAAACTTGAAAGTTATAAAATTTTATAAACAGAAAGTATTAACAGTTAATAATAAATTCTTTGGTTCAAAGATGATGATTGATTTTTATTATAGAAGTTTTTAAGAAACTTTGAAATAATTTTAGTTATGATTGAATGAGTAATATAAATGTACGTGTTTTATTCATTAAAACATAAAATGTTTTAAATAAATTATACGTTATGTGTGTAAGTGTGTGTGTGTGTATGTGTGTCTGTGGTGTGTGTGTGTGTGTGTGTCTCTGCATGTGTATTAGCAGCCTTCAGGATTTACAGTCTCTCTGTGTGTGTGTGGGTGTGGTGTGCTAAAATATACAATAGGCAATGAAAGTAAATAACACTTAAGTCATAAATAATAAAAGTAATAAAAATAAAATAATAAAAATAAAAATAAAAATAATAAAAATAAAAATAAATAATAAACATAAAAAATAATAAAATAATAATAAAAATAAATAAAAAGTATTAAACAAAATAAAAAACATAATGGTTAATAAATATATGAGTTAAGCAGTAAACAATATGAGATAAATCAGTAAAGCAGTTAGACAAAAGCATACTAATCCTCTTGTTGCTATGTATAACACCTATGGTCCTCTATTGATTTACTATTTTAACTGCTTTAAGTATGTAATGTTTAAAAAATATATGAGTTAAAGCAGTAAAACATATGAGTTAAAGCATTAAAACACAAGCAGTACAACAAAAGCATACTAATCCCTTGTTGCTATGTAAGATTTACTATTGAATTTAACTGATTTACTGCTTTAAGGTATGTAATGTTAATAAATATATGAGTTAAAGCAGTAAAGCATATGAGTTTAGCAGTAAAGCAGTAAAACAAAGATCTACTAATCCCGTTGTTGCTTATGTACACCTCTATTGATTTACTGGTTTACTGCTTTAAGTAAAAAATAGTTAATAAATATATGAGTTTACAGCAGTAAAACATATGAGTTAAAGCAGTACCAAGCAGTAAAACAAAAGCATACTATTCCTTATCAGCATGAAAAAGAATGTTCTAATGAATCTAATGATATAGGGCAGGTAAAAAAAAATTGTTTTTAATAAAAATGTTTAAAGTATGAAGTAAAAATGAATGACTCATAGTATTTATATTTAAAAGAATTTTTTGAATAGTTTAACATTGAATATCAAACTATGAAATATGTGTTAAATTATAATAATAGGTCTGTAATGAGTTACAGTTTTAGGTTTCGTGAAAATGTTTTTAATAAAATGTTTTTTTAAGTAATGAATAAAAATGAATGAACTCATAGTAAATATTATATTTTTCATTTCGCGCCGGGAAATTGCCTGCGGCGCACGGGCGGCGGGACCGGGAACGCAGAAATAATTGTGGCTTCGGGCGCACGCGGCGCGCGGGAACGCGGAGGCGGGGACGCGGCGGCGGGAACGCGGCGGGCCGGGAACGCGGCGGGTGTCCCGTGGGTGGCGGGGTTGGCTGTCCTTTGCGCGGATGGACGAATGCTGCGCACCTGGTGTCCGCTTATGACATAGGGCAGACACAATATTAGCTCTGTTTCTACTGATGTAGCGGTAGAAAAAGGCTAGAAAGGTTAGAAAAATGCTCAAAGATGATTCGTCAAAGATGAACCAAAATCAAAGCTTGAGGGTATCAAAGTTGAGGCAAACAAAATTGAGTCGTCAAAAGTTAAGGAATCAAAATATTCGACCAGTGTGTGAGTGAAGTGTAAGTGTATTCTGTGTGTGTGAGGTGGTAAGTGTATATGGGCTAGTGTAGTGTACTAATGGCGAAGTGAAGTGCTTATAAGGGTTCTAGTGTGTATGTATGTAAGTGTAAGTGTCTATGGTGAGTGTGAGTGTAAGTGTATATGGGCTAGTGTAAGTGTCTATGGAGAGTGTAAGTGCTTATAAGTGTCATAGTGTGTATATAAGTGGTCATAGTGAAATGTGTGGGTATATGCAGCCTTTGTGGAGTGGTCATAGTGTATGTGTGTATAAGTGACATAGTGTGTATAAGTGTCATAGTGTAAGTGTCTATGTGGTGTGTATGTGTAGGTGTAGGGGCGAGTGTAAGTGTCTATGGGTGTATGTATGTGCGTATAAGTAGTAGCCTAGCGTTGTGCATGTGTGTGTTGTAGTATGGGTTTTACGGCAGTGGCGATGTGTGTAGGGTGTAGGGGCCGAGGTTAAAGTGTCTATGGGTGCTCTGTATGATGCGGTAAGTTAGCCTAGCAGGTATGTATGTGCGGTATAAGTACCTAGCGGTTTGTGCGGTTGTGTGGTGTAAGTGTGTGTGTGTGTGAGTAATAATATATAATATTATATATATTATATATATATTAATATATATGATATATATATATTATATATCCAGTATATTATATACGTAATATAATAGTAATATATATATATATATATTATATATATTAATATAGTATATATATATATATATATATATTATATTTATATATATATATATATATATATATATATATAGGTCTATAAGTGTTAGAAAAAGACTAACTCATAGTAGGAAGCATCCTAGCAACTTGTAATATACACCAATCGATTCCTCATACCTTATAACCTAGGGGTAGACACCCATATTAGGGCTATTCTAGGCTCAGGGGAGGCTAGAAAAGGCTTGAAAAAAGTGGCACTCAGTTGGCACTATGTGGCACTCACTTGGCACTCATTGGCACTCACCTGGCACTCATTAGCACTCACTTGGCACTCACTTGGCACTCACCTGGCATTCATCTAATACTCATAGAACACTAATAGAACACCCCTAGACACTCCTTACGGTGATTGGGAACCATCAAAGTTGAACCGTCAAAGTTGAACCATCAATAATGCTGAGTCATCAAAGATGGCACCATCAAAGTTGAACTGACAAAGATGACGTCATCAAAGTTGAGTCATCAAAGTTGAGCCATCAAAGTTGAGCCATCAAAGTTGAGGATGACAAGAGTAAGTGTCTATGGGTGGGTGTATGTGTGTGTGTATAAGTAGCTTAGCGGGTGTGTGTGTAGGGGTAGATGTGACCGCGGATGGAAATAAGTTAGGACAGATCCATACAGGTCAGGTACCTACATGACCTCATGTTAGCACAGTTACCTACCAAAGGCAAGGTGGCAGGTACCTGGATGAGCTCAAGATAATCCCTACTAATCCCTACACTGACCTTTAAGAATGGTCAATTTCAGCCCTTGATACGGTATCAAGGCCGAAATATCAAGGCCAAGACCGAAATATCAAGGCCAAAACATCAAAAAAGGGGCTAAGTCCCTAAAGGGGGGTCAAAAATAGGGGGGAGGTACGTACGACGGTTGCTACGCAACCGTCTGGCGCAACCCTTCTCCGAAGGGTTGCCAAAATCAAGGTATATAATTGCACCCTAGAATACACAAGGGTTGACCGAAAAATTTGGGTTCTCAAAATTGCCCCCTGGAAGACCAAAGGGTTGGCCGAAAAAAATAGGGTTACCAAAAAATTAGGGTTCTCAAAAAATTAGGGTTGGCCAAAATTGACCCCTGGAAGACCAAAGGTTTGGCCGAAAAAATTAGGGTGGGACACGTACAACGGTTGCTGCGCAACCGTTTGGCGCAACCCTTCTTCGAAGGGTTGCAAAAATTAGGGTTGCCAAAATTGCCCCCTGGAATACAAAAGGGTTGGCCGAAAAATTTGGGTTCTCAAAAAAGTACAAGGCCAAAAAAGGTCAAGGTCAAAAATGGTCAAGGTCAAAAAAAGGTCAAGGTCAATTTGGGTATATATATATACACAATCGTGCTCCAATATCCGGGTGCTACTACTTGCAGGTTTCAATCGATCAATGGAACCCATATCAGTTCTTCCCGTTGGGTACTGTAACTTGAAACATCGATCGAATCGTTGAAGCACAAGGAAAGGTCCGGTATAAGGAGCTTCTAACGTCTTTTTGATGCGATCGACGCGTATGTATACATATGCACATGTTTTTAAAGCTTCAGGGATAAAAGAAACATCGCGTGACGTTTGTAAAGGTGGAGATTGTCTGAAATCGAGATCTTTCGTACTAGCGATGAATTTTTTCATAAAGACTTCAAATTCTTGTTTTAAAGAAGGATTTGAAGGAAAGAGATCCGCAGGTAATAAAGATGTTTTTCCTATTACAGCTTGAAAAGGGGAGTAACCTGAATCTTCAGGTATACATCGAAGGCTAAAAAGGATGATGGGTTAGGAGAGTAACCAATCAGTCTTTCTAGCCATGATTGCCGTTTTCAAAGATCGGTGAAACCTTTCGATTTTTCCATTAGCTTGGGCATGGTAAGATGACGTTCTAAGTCGATGGAAACCAATTAAGGAAGATAGTTCTGAGAAAAATTCACTTTCAAACTGAGGTCCGCGATCCGTGATGACATAAAGGCACGCCGAATCTAGAGATCCACTGTAAGAAAGCGTAAGAGACAGATTTTGCAGTGGTGTTTGAAAGAGGAGAGGCTTCCATCCATCTTGTGTTTCTATCAATACAAGTGAGAAGATATCGAAACGTTGCTGAAGATTCTTGAATAGTGGTGGTTGAAGGTAAAGGTCCAACCATGTCAATGTGTACTTTTTCAAAGCGCTGGGAAGGAATTTCTAATGAAATAACAGGTTGCTTTGTATAGCATTGAATCTTGGAACTTTGACATTGATGACAAGATTGAGTCCATATACGAATATCTTTATCCATATTGGGCCAGAAGTAGCGCATCTTCACTAATCGAAGAGAAGCTTTGACACCTGGATGAGACATGCTATGGAGATCTTGAAAAACTTGTTCACGATTTTGCTTAGGAAGAAATGGACGAGGATGAGGAGTAGTAATTTCGCACCAAATTTGAAGATTGCCATAGAGTGGGAAAGCATGAAGTCTTGGCTTGTAAGTTTGTAATTCTTCATCAGTGGCTTGTGATCGTGCTATAGCAGGAAGATCAACTGAATCGATGGAAGTAGATGATATGGAGAGTGATAAAGCATCAGCTACCACGTTATCTGATCCTTTAATATATATGGCTGAAGAGACGTATTCCAAAATGATAGAAAGATGTCTCTGCTGGCGATCGCTCTTTGCTGAATTTATGCTATAAAAAGCGGAGACAAGGGGTTTATGATCTGTACACAAGACGACATCTCTACCTTCTAAAAAGTGTTTAAAATGAAGAACAGCAAAATATGCAGCTAAGAGTTCTCTGTCGAAAGCTGAATATTTTCTTTGTTGGGTAGTCAATTTCTTGCTGTAAAAATCAATTGGTATTGGTTCGCCATCAATCATCTGATGCAGTGCAGCTCCGATGGCGACTTGGGAAGATTTGAAGGGTTGATTGAAGATGCTGGGTGTTCTTCTTGTTCTTCTATTGAACAACACCGCGGTCACCAATTATATAGGGAAAGACTTGGAGTGATGTAGGTGGTCTCTTCTTAAGTCCCCCTATATAAGTAAATGATGAGTTTAAAAGTTTTGTAGTTCTCAATTACGTCAGTAACGATAGGCCACTGCGATTTACTTATTTCTTTAGTAAAATGAAACATTAGGTTCACACTTATCTTTTTATTAAATAGGACAAAAGTCCTTAGGTACTTATTTCTTTAGTAAGCGCAAACAAAGTTTGCAATACCTTATTTCTTTTAAAAAATGGAAGCAAAAGTTTCCTATCAATTATCTTTTTAAATAAAATAACTCAAGGTTACTTTGGGATTTAAAATAAACCCAAAAATAGACGACGATTTATTCAATGAAAGTAAAGAAGTAACAAAAGTCCCTTCTGTGAGATACTCTTTCTTCGTAAGTCAATTAGTAGTTACGGACTGTTCCGCGCGTTTACCTCCCTTGCCTGACTCTTCTTTTTGGAAAACTTGCGATCGAGATTCGGAGTCGCGGCCCTTCCTTAAATTTACCTCCCTTGCCGAAAGTTGCGTTTTGAAGTTTGGAGGAGT
>JABUQX010099124.1:30000-35636 GCA_015478945.1 Trachelipus rathkii
TTTGCTTTTATGTCTCATTTGCGTTATTGCTATGGTGCTCATTTATGGAGACGAAGTCTGTGGTTAATTTTTATATGGGAAAGTCCTTAAAAGAAAAAACGTATTTAAACCAAGGTGAGCCGAACATCAACAATAATTACCATCCTTCAGCTTCCCTGCCTGACTCTACCACGGTCCCTGCTACTTCTAGACCTGGTACCTATGCTGTACTTCCTTCTCCTACACCTGAGGGTCCTTTGCAAAATTTCACCGATTCGTCGACCAGCAAACCCCGAACACCCCAGGTGCCCCAACGGCCCGGGAAATCCCGTAAAGGTGCCCCCCGTAACAGTCGTACTCATTCGTTTACTCCATACGCTGCACCCCTTCCAGGAATGTCAGCAGACAGGTCATTCCCGATGTATTACATACTGCGATCCACTACCTCCAAAACTCTTACTGAACACAGAACCATTCTTCTCAGTAGGGCACTTGAAAAAGCCCTAGGAGTTGAAGACCCTCCAGTCACATTGATGAGGAATGGGTCCATTCTCGTAAAAGCTGCTAACCGAAATCAAAGTTCCATTCTGTCATCCTTAACGTCTCTTGCAGATATTCCTCTTATTTCTACTCCTGATGAAATAAGAAACACATCTAAAGGCACTATTTATTGTTTTGAATAGAGAGACGAAGACACAGCTGTCATTTTGGAAGAACTCCAACAGAAATTTTCCTTTACAAACATTTATAAATTTCCCCTCCCGGGAAACATCTGAACAAACCGAAATCACCGTTTACTGCTGAACTTTTAATAACGCCCTTATGCACCTACAATAGGTCAACAAATAGGGTTCACAAGTCCACAGTGTTCGCGACGTTTATCCCTCGACCGCAGACGTTGCTTCAAATGTCAACGGTTTTGTCATCACCGAAAATACTGTAGGGGACAGGAAGACATATGCCAATCTGCGGAGAATTATTTTCACACTCCATGTGAAAATACCCCTAACTGCAAGAAACTGTAAAGGACCCCACAGGCTTCCTCTTTCAAATGCCCGTCTTACCTGTTTGAACAGGAGGTTTTAGAGCTATGTACCATATCATAAATTGAGCAGGAGAGATGCTATACACCAGCTCAAGAAAAATATCAGACAAATCAAAATAAATCTACTCCACAATTACACGCCTCCGCGTGTTTAATCCGCCAACACAACCCTATCCTAAAAGAACTCCTCTCTTAAATTCCGTTGAAACTCAGGCAAGTACTGCAACCAGTCTACTTGTATGCCACACTACCAAACTTCTTCAAGGAGTACAAAAGCAGCCGCTTGATTCAATCTCCCGTGCAAAAAGGCATCAACAAGCCATCCTGATATTAAACTATCAACAAAGCTAGCAAAGAAACTAAAGGCTAGCTCATCCAATACAAAATTTAGTAAACCTACCTGTGCAAGACACACTGTCCCATACTCACCAAATTGGTTCACCAACTTATGCAAGAGGACGGTTTTCTTTGTCCCTAAATTCGCCTCCCACTATTACTAAAACCCCTGGTAAAGATTTTTCAAAACACACAACCAGAAAGAAATAGTCGCCAGTTAAAAGAATTATTCGTTTTAAATATAGAGCAACCGATTTTTAAACAAAAACAAGTAAACCCCGCAGAATGTTAAAAAATGCAACTCAAAGAGACCTCGCATAAGTTCCTACTCAGAGACAAATGCAAGGCTTCAAAAGACTAGTACCCAAACCAATCCCCGCTAATGACAACTCACCAACCACTATCCATAATAGTTCCTAGCAAGACATTTTTAGTTCTTCTGATTCTTCTATAACTCTTCTTCCGATTTCCTTTATCAGCTCTCTCTAAGGGATTATTCTATACCCTAGAAGATGAATTGGATAACAGCTCTCAAATGGAGCTTGATGCGATGACCATTCTCTTTCTAATGCTTAATGCACTTCCCAAAAGGTGAATGGAAAACTGTTTCAACGTAAACGTCGCAAACGCATCTAAGCGTTCTAGGTCTGGTTGGAGGGCATGATGATAGGTCCCCCATTCCTCCAATCAAACTGTCATTTCCCAAAATCACCCGCATGATGAAGTACTGGAAAATTCTCCAGAATCAGACCTTTGCCATTCATCGAATCACATATTGGAAATCGACTGTCGTAAACCCATTTACATTCTCAAAAAACATACCCTTCCGGTTACACGCTTCCTTCCGCCATTTCCATGGATACAACTCTATGTCCTTCTCCCACATTTCTGAATCTGCTTGCCAAACGGATACTGATACCGCTCTCACTAATAAATATAAGCATTACGAATGCTCTTCTATTAACACGCAAACGCACATATAAGTTGGATTCGGTTGATCAAAACTTATTTCTCGCATTCATGGTGAGCTCTTTCAACCAAAACATCTGAAAACTGCTCCTAAATTAGGTCCATATAACCTAAAGCCTGGTGTTGACTACCGCTTTCCCCCTCAGGTTTTTGGTTCCCGCCTGCATCGCCGAGACCCACGTCTCAACCTTCCCTCTCAATCTGAACCTACCTCTAACATTACCCAGTCACATAGAGACAATTGTCTCTTAAATAGACGCTACCTCATAATATTCATAAGCTCACCATGAACCACTTCCCTTCAATGAATTGTCCGTGCTTATTACTCTAAATTTCGAAAGAACTTTTTCAAACTAAATAAACATATGTACACCAAAGTGTATATGTTTGCAGGAACTTCGACTATGTCATCGTGACTTCTTTCAACCATCGGAATATAAATCGCCGTTAACTTCTATAGAAAGAGGTGACAATGATAGGGGAGGGGCAGGAATACTCATTCACAAAATCTATCCCTATTCCGCCAGTCCATCTCCAACCAAACTTTGGTGGCAGTAGCGGCAAGAATTCACTTGTCCATCGACATTACTATATGTTCAATCTACTTAGCTCCGAGTAGTGAATTTATTAAGGTCGACTTAGCTGATCTTTTTAAACAGCTCCCTGCTCCGGTTGTTATAATAGGTGACTTGAATCTCCGCCACCCCTTATGGGGTGACTCTGTCACTTCATCTAAGTCCAAGATCTTAATAGATCTCTTAACCCCCTTTTCCCTGGGATGCCTTAACAGGACTCCAACCTATGAACGTTTTGATACACACACTTCTTCTTGTATTGATATTTTCTTTTGCTACCATTCTCTTATGGATCGTTTTACCTGGTCCCGCTTTGATTATTTATTCAGCAGCGATCATTACCCAATAGCATTAAATGAGCTTGTTCCAAGCCCAATGCAAAAACCCAACTCCAGCTGGCGTTATGATCGAGCGGAGTGGGCTCCTTTTTATCAGGCCACAGCGTATCCTCTTTCTCCTTTTCAATAAAAGAATTTCGACTGTTGATGATGCCTTTTGCTTCTTCCAGAAAGTAGTCATTCTCGGCAGCGGAAGTTTGCACATCCCGCAGTCTTCCTCAGGCAGGTGGTCGCAACCCCTTGGTGGTCCAAGAGGTGCGCACTAGCCAACCGAGAGAAGAAGAAACTTTACCAGGCAATACAAAAAGACCCGTACCAACCCAAAACATGATTATTTTTTAAAGCAGCCGCAGAGAAATTTCGGCGAATTAATCGTCAAAGCGTAAACAATATTTTCGAATTTACATATCGACTGTTAACTCCACAAATCCCCTTCCTTTAGTGTGAAAAGTTACACAGAAAATATCTCGTCGCTCCAATGAACTCCTCAGCCACAGTCCCTCCGTTATGGACCTGAAATAACTGATACGAATTTTCCGCCGCGGCGGTGGTCAGGCGATGCGTTTAGGTATAGCTTTGCTAGCCATTCGAGTTCATTCCGCTACACTGAAACCTTCAAAAAATGAGAACTGACACAGCACTACCAGACTTTTTAACAGCGAAAGGGGAAGATCATAACCTACAACCGTCCTTTTTAACACTTGCAGAGTATCAACTTCATTGGGCAAATTAGAAAGACGGTGCCCTTGGCCCAGACTTGATTTCGTACATCATGTTCCGTCATATCTCCTTCGGCGTCAGCATTTTTGCTGGATTTATATAACAGAAATCTGGATCGAATCTTCTTTCCATCTATTTGGACTACAGTTTTTGTAATTCCTATTCCCAAACGGCTGGAAAAGATCCCGCAGTTGGCAAACAACCAAAGAATCAATTTCGCTGACCTGTCACTCCTGTAAATTAATGGAGAAAATGGTTTCTGGCCGCTTACTTCCTGTTCTGGAGAGCCGTCAAGCTTTCTCAAACTTCCAATTTGGTTTCCGCAAAAATCGTTCGACTGCGGAACCCTTGGTAAAACTAGACCATGACATCCGGGAAGCCTTCTCAACTGGTGGGATGGTTCTTGGTGTCCTTTTTTGACCTTGAAAAAGCTTACGACACAACGTGGAGAACTGGGATTCTCCTTAAACTCCATTCGCTTGGTTTCCGCGGACAACTCCCTCTTTTTATCAAATGCCTTTTGTCACACATCTATCCAGGTTCGGTGCTCTTACTATTCTTGTCACGCCACTTACCTGAATGAAGGCGTTCCGCAGGGGAGTGTTTTAGGTGTACTAGCTATTTGCTCTCGATTTATTATATTGTTTACCTCTATTCCAGCGACTGTCAATTTTTCCTCTCTATGTCGATGACCTTGCATTATACATAGCCTGCAGGCTGCCCTTTCTCGAGCGGCAACTTCAACTAGCTATTGAAAATTATTTTTCACCCTGGGGCTTAGCTCCCATGGCTTCCATTTTTCTCCCACCAAAAACCTAAGCAGTGCTTTTTAAGAAAAAAGGGATTCGAAGAAGCTTGCCACCTTACTCCGCGAACCTACACCTTAAATATGGTTCCACCTAGTCCTGTTACTTCACAGGTCAAATTTCTAGGACTCATTCTAGATGACCCCTTAACATATGCCCCACATATCAAACACCTGAAAATAACTTGTCATCGCGCTCTTGACTTATTACGTCATCTCACCTCAAAATCTTGGGGTGCTGATCGCAAGTCCCTTTTACGTCTATATATCGCCCTAGTTCGATCGAAGCTTGACTATGGCTGTGTAGTATATGGTCAGGCCTCCCCTACTCTACTGCATCTGTTGGATCCCATACAAAACGAAGCGATCCGTATCTCCACTGGAGCCTTCCGATCGTCCTCCCCCAGGTAAGCCTTGAAGTTGAAGCCAATGTGATGCACTCACTCTCTCTCTTCGAAGAGAATACATCATGTTTACAAGTTATCTTCGTTTTCAAACCCCAATACCGTTTGAAAATACCCTGACCCATTCTGCGGAGGTGTCTCAGAATCCTAGATTACTGGCCATTTGCGAACACGGTTCATAACATCCCTTAATTTCCTTAATATCCTTTTACAAAAGGTGCTGCCTTTCTCATACGATGAAGGATTCACACCTTGGTTATTCCCCGCTCCCACATTTGCTTGGCGTCTGACTCTCTCTCTCCAAATCAAGCCATTCTGCTGCCTTGTTAAAGGCATCAATTCCTGTCCTCATTCCACAGTTCATGATGAGTTTACTCCAGTATTTTACTGATGGCTCTAAAACCGGGAACAGTGTGGGCGCATCTGCTGTCTTTCCTGCTCGCAATACGCTTTCCAATACCCTCT
>JABUQX010099125.1:5000-31822 GCA_015478945.1 Trachelipus rathkii
TCGTTGTTCTTCGAAACAACGCAATCAAACCATACAATAATATGGAACTTTGGTTCGAACTCTACTATGCCCATATTCATGGTGAACCCAAGCAGGACCAAACTACTACTGAAAACTCCTCCCCAAAAGCAGTCGTACAACGCAAATCTCCGTTTTATGACTATTTTTACCACCAGGATTTTGGTTTGTTCTCCCGTCGAGAACATCCCACGGTTCAGCTTTTTCCTCGCTTTCTGAATCTACTCAATACTACCATAGTCCTAAATAGAGACAAGTATGTTCAAAAAGACTCATCATAACATTCATAACATCATAGGATGACGACTTTCTTCATGGAATTGTCGTGGGCTACTATTCTGATTCGAAGAACCCTGTTTAAACTAATAAATATAGTACATATCCAAATGGAATATGCTTACAGGAAGTTTCGAACTATGTCACCGAGAGCTTCTTTCAAGCCGTGGAATATACATGCGCCGCTAACGGCTCTATAGAAAGAGGTGCAATGATAGGGGAGGTGAGGAATACTCATTTACAAATCTGTCCCCTTTTCCCGCAATCCTTCTCAAAACTTAAAACTAACTTCCATGCAGCAGCATCACAATTCAGCATCGTCACCGACAGCTTCTATCTGCTCAATCTACTTGCTCCGAGTAGTGAATTTACTAAAGTCGACTTAGCTGATTTTCTTAACATGCTCCTACTCCCGGTCGTTATAAGGAGACTTCAATCTCCGCCCCCTTGTGGGGCGCTTTGTCACTTCGTCCAAGTCCAAGATCTTAAATAGGATCTCCTAACCCCCGTTTCTTGGATACCTTAACACAGAATCCCTACATATGACGTTAGATACACACCTTATTGCTTGTATTATATTTCCTTTTGCTCCATTCCCTTATGGATGGCTTTACCTGGTCCCGCTTTATTTATTTATACGGCAGTGATCATTACCAATAGCTTTAAATGAGCTTGTTACAAGCCCAATGCAAAAACCTAACTCCAGCTGGCGTTAAGATCGCGAGCGGAGTGGCTCCTTTTTATCAGGACATATCTATTACTCTTTCCCCTTTCAATAACAGATTTCCGACTGTTGATGAATGCTTTTCACTTCTTTCAGCAAGTCGTCTCTCGCAGCAGAAGCTTGTAATTCCGCAATCTCCTCCCCAGGCAGGCGGTCGGCAATCCCTTGGTGGTCCAAGAGGGCTCACGAAGGCAACCAGCGAGATATAAAAGAAACTCTAGCAGGCATACAAATAGGAACGTACCACCCAAACATGATTATTTTTAAAGGAGCTGCAGCGAGATCTCGTCGAAATGTTTTTTTTAATAATCGCCAAACGCGCAACAATTTTTTCGAACTTACTATCGACTGTTAACTCCACAATCCCCTTCCTTTTAGTGGGGAAAATTACACAGAAAATATCTCGTCGCTCGAAAAGCTTCTCACCCACAGTCCTCCGTTATTGGCCTGATATAACTGACACGATCTCTGCTCTGCTGCTGTACGGATGCGTTAGGTTAGTGCTTTGCCAGCCACTGCGAGGTTCTTTCGCGTTGCACTGAAGCTCTACCAAAATAGAGAACTGACACAGCACTGCCAGACTTTTCACAGCGAGAGGGAAATATCATACCTACAACAGTCTTTTCACACTTGCAGAGTATGCAAACTGCATTGGGCGAAATAGCAAAGACGGTGTTCTTGGTCTAGACATGATTTCGTACGTCATCGCTTTCGTCATAATCTAACGGGCTCGCATGCAGCATTTTTGCAGTATCTATTATAACGAATCTGGATCGGAATCTTCTTTTTCCATCTATTTGGACTACAGCTTTTTGTAATTCCTATCCCCAAACCTGGAAAGACTCAAAATTTGCGAACAGCCAAAGACCAATTTCGCTGACCTGTCATTCCTGTAAATTTAATGGAGAAAGTGGTTTCTGGCCGCTTACTCCCTGTTTCTGGAGAGCGCCAAAGCTTTCTCAAACTTCGAGTTTGGTTTTCCGCAAAAATCCTTCAGCTGCGGACCTTGGTAAAACTAGACCATGACATCCGGGAAGCCCTCTTCAATTGGTGTGATGGTTTCTTCGTGGTTTTTTGAGCTTGAAAAAAGCTTAACGATAAGCAACGTGAGAACTGGGATTTCTCGCTTTAAAACTCCATTCGCGGGTTTCAGCGACAACTCCGCATCTTTTCAAATCAAATGCCTTCTTTCAAATAGATCTATCAAGGTTCGGTGTTCTTCTATTCTTTCAAGACACTTACTATGGATGAAGGCGTTCGCGCAGGGCAGTGTTCTAAGTGTACTATATTTGCTTCTCAGGATGTTAGATATCGTTTACTTCTATCCAGCACTGTCAATTTTCTCACTCTCTTGTCGATGACCTTTCGCGTTATATATAGTCGGTGTCAGGCGATACCTTTTCTCGAACGGCAACTTCACTAGCTTTTGAGAGAATACTTCACAATTGGGTAACTCAATGGCTTTCAATTTTTCTCCACGCAAACTCAGTTAGTGCTTTTTTTATAAGAAAAAAGGGAATCGATGAATTTTGCCACCTTCTTCGCCGAATGGCAGGGCGTATAGGGTTCACCCATTCCTGTACTTTCACAGGTCAAATTTCTTGGACTCATTCAAGAATGGCCACTTAACATAAGCACCGCATATTAAACACATGAAAACAACTTGTCATCGCACGCTTGATCTGTTACGTCATCTTGGGGTGCTGATTGTCCCATTTACGCCTCTACATCACCCTAATCTGATCGAAACTGGACTATAGCTGTGCTGTATACTGGCAATACTCCACAACACTAATACACTTATGAGATTCGCATGCGCAAAATGAGGCGTATCCGAATCTCGCACTGAGCGCTTTCCGTGTCCCCCCAAGGTAAGCTTTTTGACAGTTGAAGCCAATGTTGATGCGCACTCTCTCTTCGATAGAGGATACATTATGTGCACGAAGCATCTTCGTTTCAAACCCCATACGCTTCTGCTCTGACACCGTTTCTGCAGGAGATATCTCAGAATCCCAATTACTGGCCATTTGCAAACACTGTTTATAACATCCTAAATTTCCTAACATGCTATTCCACGCTCCCACCATTTGCTTGGCTCTGACCTCTCTTTCCAAATCTTGCCATCCGGCTTCTTTTTAAAGCTATCATTCCTGTCCTCTTCAGCAAGTTCATGTGAATTTACTGCCAGTGTTTACTGACGGCTTAAAACAATGGGACAGTATTGTGCTTCATATGCTGTCTTTCTTGGCCACGAACCTCTCCGCAATACCCTCCCACGTTCATGCTTCCAATTTTTACGGGGCAGAATTAACGGCTATAACGATTGCCCTTTCTCGAAATTTAACCCTCAACCAAGTTCACTCTTATGTCATTTATTCAGATTCGCTCAGCGCACTAAAAGCGCATAAAACCTCTTCTTCTAAAAACACAGTGGTATCCGCTGTATACAATTCTTTCTTCGGCTGCTTCATTCCTAAGAAACAAATTTTTTATGTTTGACCTCTCTCATGTAGGGGTAAACTGACAATGAAATCGCTGACAGAGAGGCCATAAAAATGGCCACCTCCTCTTTTCGAAGTTGTTCCAGGTTAATCCCGGACCCCATTACTGACAAGGCTGCCTCCATCAAGCTGAATTACTATCCTACTCTTTGACAAGGTTTTTGATCTTGTTGGCAAGAGTGTTGAACGAGTGATCAGCGAGGAGCGAAACTCGGAAACATAAAGCCGAATATTGACGAGTGGTCTTCCTCCCACAGACGAAAACGCTTACACGAGGTGATACTTGCACGTTTCCGTATTGGCCACGATAATATCACTCACAATTACTATATGTCACGGGACCCTCCACCGATTTGCAAATTTTGCCGTTGATACACCCCTCAATCTGTTCGCCTTATCTTCATTGATTGTTCCCTTTAGGACCCTATTCGCCGTCGTCATTTTCCTACTTCACGGTCCATAACACCTTCTGAAAGATTATCCCATATCTTGTCTGAATCTTCCCACTTTAGTAGTAACTCTATTTTCTTGTATCTTTAAGAAGTGAATATTCTTTATAACATTTAATTTTGTTATGTAATCTTAAGACTATTTATAATACAAGGATATAATTTTATGTAGGTTTTATTTATTTTTTGACTGACTGAATATTCATTTCCCAATCCAAATCTCCCTTTCACATTTGAAACATATTATGACAGGGCCCTCACATGGTGCTGATTTTTCAGCCCAGTATGGCCGCTTCTCTGTGAGACGTGGTCGGTCATGTACACTGACTCAAAAAAAAATATTTAAATTAATTTTTTTAGCATGTTGCCTTAAGGCAACACGCTAAAGTAGATATCTATGTAAAATTAAATAATATTTTAAATTAATTTTTCGGTGTGGTGCCCTAAGGCACCACACCAAAATAGATGTCTATATAAAATTAAACAAAATTTTAAATTAATTTTTTGGTGTTGTGCCTTAAGGCACCACACCGAAATAGATGTCTATATAAAACGAAATAATACTTAAAATTAATTTTTTGGTGTGGGGCCTTAAGGCACTACACCGAAATAGATGTCTATTTAAAAAAATGATATTTTTAAATTATTTTTTTCTGCATGCCGCCTTAAAAGAACACGGTCTTTAATACCTAAATGTTCACATTCGACTGCGCTAATATAAAAAAATATATATGTTAAAATATATTTAAAATGTTTTTTTTTTTTTTAAATATATAAAATATCAAAGGGTTGGATTATAAAATATATTTCTTATAAAAAAATATTTTTATGTTGTATTTTATATTATTATTAAAACCATATATATACTAAATAATATCCTATATATTATAATAACATATAATATATATTTATTATTTATTATATTATATATATAGGCCCTAATTTTTTGGTAGTTTTTTTTTTAATAAGTTGCCCCCCTTTTGTCTACCTTTTGGACCCTGGTGGGGAATTAATCCACAACTTTTACTAAAGTAAGCGCAGCAATAACTCCTAAATTTTTTTTATTTTTTGGCCAACCGTTATAACATAAATTTATACACTTGTTTTTTAATAATGAGTTCAAATAAAAATATTCAAAAATGAAAGCTTGAAAAGTTTAAAGTCCTTCCTTTCAAAGCAAGACATGGTTCCCTTGCAAGCCTTTTGCCCCCCACCAAACCCTTTTTGCCCTTTAATTTTTTTCAACCCTCATTAAAACTAAGGTTAAAAGGTTTTTAGTGAGATTCGTTTGTTCCCTAACATTTCTACTCCTTTAACCAAGTTGGGGTAAAAACAAAAATTTTAAATGTAAAATAACATTAGGAGGAAGCTAATGTTTGACAAATAGAAAAACCCACCCTTTTTGTTGGGTTTTTAATTGAAAATACAAAAAACCTAAATAATTTTTAGAAAAAAGGATTGAAATCGAATGCTACTTTTTTTTTTTCCTTTTTTTCTAAAATTTTTTAGAACATTTAAGACATTTAAAAAGACATTAAAGAATATAGAGACAGTAAAAGGAACCCACATTGGGCTAATCCGAGAAACTGGTCCCCAGGTTCCCAACCCCAACCTACAAACTGCTCCCAAATGCCAAATCCACAAAGCCCAAACCCTAAGGGCTTTGGTCAAAATTTTGTTTGGTAAACTACAAATTTCCACGCCCATTGGGGCTTCAGTCCCAACAACTTAATGATAATAATATTATATATATTATATAAATAAATAAATATATTATATAATATAAATATATATATTATATATTATATATATATATATTCAAATATTATATATACTATGCCCGGTCCCCCCCGGGCGGGGGGGGTGGACGTGGACCCACTTTAGGTAAATAACTTGGTCCCCTCCGACTTCTCCCCTTAATTTGCCAAACTTATTTTTTTTTTTGGGAAATTTTTTTTTTTTTTTTTTTGTTAATCAAAACAGGCCCCCCTAATAAGTTCGGGGCCCCCCCAATAAAAAAAATAACCCCATCACAAAAAAAAATAATATGTAATTTCTAAAATTAAATAAAAAGTTTTTTATTAAGTTTGGGAATAAAACGGCGAAAGTTCAGCCCCTGAAAAAAACCCCGTGGAAAGGGTGAAAAGCGGGACCACCATTGAAGGGGGGTGCTCCGGCGGACCATCCTTTGTTTTTTTAAATTCCCGTAATCAATAAGTTTTAATTTCCAATTTTTTAATAATTTTAACAATTTTTAACTTTAATATAATAAATTTATTTTTATCATATTAAAATCGAAACAAGAATAAGTTATAAAAAATGTCAAATAAATGGAAATAAAATAAGAAATAACGAATATAAAATAAGGGGTTTGGAGACAAATTTTTAAACCGCCTCCGCTGCCCCGCCCAAAAAAAAATTTTTTGCCACTTTTTTTTTTTTTGAAACTCGTTTTTTTTTTTTATTAAAAAATTCAAAATTTTTTTTTTTTAAAAAATTTTCCACAAATTTTAATAAAGTAACTTTTTTATTCATATTTAAAATTTAAATTATACGTTAATCCGTAATAATAATAATAAATACGTTAAAAATACGAAAAAAACAAATGGGTTGGTTCCCTGTGATAAATTCCCCCCTTTCCAAAATTCAATTTATTTACTAATTTCAATCCCGGACCCCAAGTTAAGGGCCCCCGTTTTTTTTTTTTTTGCCCACTTTAAATACTGCTTGGATCAAAAATTTTTACTTTTTGCCAGTTTTTTAAAGCTTAACAATACTAAAGCAATGTTCCACTGAAAAAAAAAATAATAAAATCGATCCACAAAAAAATTTTTTTTTTCCCATTTTTTATGAGTTTTTTAAAAAACCCTCCACATTTTTCCAAAAGAGGAAATGTTGGAAATTTTTGGAAAGGAAATTTTTTTTTGTTAACCCCAAATTTTCTAAACAAATTTTTTTTTTTTTTAAAAAAAATATACAACTTTCCTAGATAAATATGATCTAAAAATAAAAACCCAATATGGTAAAATATAAGTCGATCGGTTGGGGCTATATTAATGAAAGCCGGAAAAATTTTTTTAAATTTTTTTTTTTTTAATTATTTTTTTTTTTTTTAATTTTTTAATTTAGAAGTGGGACCGAAATTCACCCCTCCCCCTAAATAGAGGCCGGGGCCCTGGGTTCAACCGCCCGAGCTATTAATCCGTTTGGGGGGCGGCCGAATAAACGGCCGTAGGCCGGCTCACTGCCGGGAGGAGGGGCCCGGCACCGGGAAGGGTTAGAGGAAGGGCCCGCCTGATAGAGAGAGTTCCACAACTAATGAAACAAACGCTCGTTGTCACAATTAATTTTTGGTCTATTGTTTTTTAAATAAACAATAAACAAATTTGTTAAATATATAATAATTTAATATTAAATAGATATTATATAATTATATTATAATTTTTATTTATATAACTTATATTAATATATAATTAATATTAGAGATAAAAATTATTTTTAATATTAATATATATATAATATATAGAAAATTAATGTCCGGTTAAACGATGCCCTATTTTGAGTGGTTTTCGCAAAAAAAAAAGAAAAAAGTAAATTTTCAAGCACAGTCCCCGCTGATTTACACAGAGAAATGAGATCAAAAGGAGATTGAAAAATTCCATTTTTTTCCCGCTCCGAAATAACATCTTCTACTGCCGCTTCTCCCTTTCCTTTCAGCAGCCCTTTAGCCGTGGCACCGTCAATGAAAAGTTTTAGAAGGTAACACCAAGAGGTTTTAAGGGGGGAAAATAGATTTCAAAAAACAATGTTGGGCAAACCGGACCGGTTTTTAAACAATGACGTTTTTGAATAAAGATTGCCCGTTTAAATCCGAAAACCTCCCTACCGTGGGGTAGAAATTTTCGTATAAAAAATTCCAAATGACATTGGAAATTTTTTTTTCCAAATGGCCCTCTTTTTCCTAAGGAAAAGCCCAGAGAAAAAAAATTTTATCCGGTTGAACCAATGGGGCCCCCCCGGCGCCCTTTTTAAGGTCCCTTTTTCCCCTAGGAATATAATTTCAAAAAAGATCATTCAGTGGTTTTATATTAATTTTTTATATGCCCAACAGTTAACTGGCCAAAAAAAAATCGAAAGATAAAAATTGGGCCTTTTTTTTTTGTTAATTCCCTCCCAAAAATTAGAAAATGCCCTGTTTTTTTGGGTGAGCCTTGTAGGCTGTTTCAAAATGAATTGCCCCCCTGGAAATCAAAGAATTTTTGGCGTATAGGCAATTTCATGAAAATTGGCGAGGGTCACTTTTTAGTAAGAATTAAAAAAACATGAAAAATTTTAGTGAAATCAACATTTTTTTAACAAACCGCCTTTTTTTTATGAATTTATTGGGGCCCCAAATGTGGGGGGAAAGAAAAAATAAAAATTAATCGTTTGGGATCTCCAACCTCCTCTCCAAAATTTTAGTGGTGGAAAAAAGATTTTTTTTTTACCCGCAAAAATTTTTATCCGATGGTGGGTGAGAAACCTGGGCCAAATGGTTTGTTTTTCAAAATTACCATTTTCCCCGTGGGCCATTAAGAGAAAAAATTAACCGAAAAAAACCAAAATTTTGGGTCCCCCCCGAAGTCCCCTGGAAAACCTTTTTTTTGAAAATATTGGTTTTTTTTTGATCCCCTTACTTCTCCTCGATATGGAACTTCCTTTTACTTTTAGAGCTTCAAACTCCCGGCAAAAAAAAAAATGAGAAAAATAGTAAAAGAAAAACAAGTAATTTTTTAACATTAATGAAAATACAACAATTGAACCATGATCCGTTTTAAAAAACTTGCCAAATGGTTTCGCCAGTTTTAGGAAAAACATTTAAAATATTTCCAAAGAATAAATGCAATTTATTGCCTTTTCCGTACAAATTTCATTAAAATTTTCTTTAGACAGAAAACCACAGAAAAAAAATACCGAAAAAAAGAGTCAAAAAGTTTTTGAGTAAAAAATTGACAAATAAAATTTGGAGGTACAACACTGAAAACAAGGAAAAAAAAAATCCCCCGGAGGAAAATTCCGTTTTGGGAGTCGAAAGAAGTCGTTTTTTTTTTTTTGGGGTTTTTCGTAAGAAGTCCCCCCGTGAATCAATACAAGTGAAAACCATTTTTGGGAAGAAATTCAATATTTTGTTTTTATATTTTGGGGGAAAAGGGAATTTGAAAAAATAAATTTCAAAGGGAGACTCAAATAATCTATTTAATTTGAAGTAAAGAAAACCAAGTACACTGGAACTAACAGAAAAAGAAATTTAAAAAAATTATAAGGTTCCCCTAACAGCCTGAAAGTACGTCAATTTTGTTTGGCCAGCAATAAACCTGGATCCTGGGTTGCTGAAATGGGAAAATTTCCCAGTTCACTCTAACATTTTTTAACCCCGAAGGTTTAGTTTCCAAAATTTTATGGTATTGTTCCAGCAAACGTAAATGGTTTTTCTTTAGCGGGAAGTTTTAACCCCCCGTTTGGGGTTCCAAGCTTTCTTCAACAAAAACCTAGAAGGAAAGAACTAAAAGGCAAAAGGAAAAAAGATTAATTCAAAATAGTTTTGGCCGATGAACCGGACGCTTTGACGAAATGAATTTTGCCCCCTTTGGCATAATTGAAAAAAAAACTTTAATGTGCAAAACTGAAAGTGGCCCCTAAACGAAAAAATTAATACCTGTCCTATGTTCCCCCCACAATAAAACCCCCAGGAAAAGTTAGAAAACAGGCCCCCTTTCGTTCAAAATTAATAAAGGAAAACATCTGGACTCCCCCTTTTTCAGTTAAATAATAATGCAAATCACTAAAAATGTTTTAAAAATAATAAGAAAAAAACAAATTAGCAAGAAATTGAACTTCTTAATCTCGGTTTTTAAAGGTCAGTTTTTGAAATTCTTCCAAAAATAGTAATTTAAAACGTATTCCCTGAAAGTTCCCCCACGCCCAAATGAAAAGAAAATTTCAACAATTTTTTGAAAAGGAAGAAAAACTTCTTCCGAATTCCTTTCCCCTTGAAGCCCAAGCTAATTTGGCACTTAAAAACATGGAAATATTTCAAATGTGGAACCTTAAAACAGAATAAAAGGGCAGATTTAACCTGGGTGGGAGGCGTTTTTTTGAAGGAAAATTAAGCAATCGGAAACCTAAAAAGAATAGACCCCCAACCTTTTGGGAATAAAAAGATTTGGAAAAATAAATTTATATTTTCCAAATAACATCACTGGAATTTATTTGGGAAATATGCAGATTTCAAAAAAATAGATTTCCGTTTTAGTTTTTAAAAACGAAACGGTTTTTTGCAGAAAAAAACTTTTTCATTTTTTTTAATAACCAAAAAGCCCTTTTAACAAACTGAACTGGGTGGGAGGAAAATTTTTTTTCCCAGAAAAATCGTAAACATCCTCATAAGCAAAAATAACCCCAGTGGGACCAATTTTACTTTGCAATCCTAAATTGGCGCCCCTTTGAAGTTTGGGTTTATTAAAAAAATAAGAAGTGTATCAAACTAAAATCAACATCGATATGATTGAACAAATCAAAGAAGGAAATAATTGCCCCCCCGACTACTTTAAAAAATTCGAAGAAAACAAACTTTCCCCCCCTGTTTAAGTAAGCTTTTCCCGAACCTAAATTTAATCCAACAAATACAGCTATAATTTTTTCCCCGAACCCCATGGCAAGAGTCTATCTAACAATTTAATTTGTAGTCACCATAGAAAGAAGAAAGCCCCGTAAACACAGTCAGTTTTTTATAGAGTTAAAAAAATTAAATATTGAGAAAGTTTTTTTAAAAACTAAATTGAGCCCAAGGCAGACTGAAGCCGACTTTGGCCTAAATTCCTTGAAAGGTATGGAGCCATGAAAAGAAACTCGGCAATTAAAATATTGGAAATTGCAAGGCAGTCATACCCGTAAAATTTTTCCTTTTCTTATCAAAAAGAAACAAATTTAGGAAAAATTTTTTAAAAAAAGAATAAGGTATAATAATAATATATAATATAATATATATATAATAATATATTAATATTATATAATTATAATATATAGTATAATAATATATAATATATAATTATATAATTATATATATATATTAATTAATAATATAATATATATATATATAAATATATAATATAATATATTAATTTATATATATATTGTTTTTAAACATGCCATAATTCCCACTGGTTTTTGGTTGGTAAATGTAAATTAAAAGCCCCACGTAAAATTACTTTGGTTAAAAATTTCTTTTTAAAAATTATAATAATGAATGGAATAAAAACCTTTTATTAAATAGTAATTATATATTATAATTTATATATTATATATATATATTTATAATATATATATAATAATTATATATATATATAATTATATATATTATATATATATTAATTATATATATATATAATATATATTATAATAATAAATAATATTTTAATTATTAAAGGGGGCCCCCACAAAATTCTTGCGGGAAAAGGGCCCCGAAAGGACCTTTAAGCCGGCCCGACCTACTTGGCCCCTTAATATATATTATAAATATATAATATATAATAATATATTATATAATATATATATAAATATATATATTATAATATTATTTATAATATATATATATATATATAATTAATATAATATATATAATTAAATTATAATAATATTTTATATCTTAATAAAATATATGAAAGTACTTGGAAACTATTCCACCTAATGCATTAAAAAAAACTAAAAGTTTAAATGGTCCAACACAAATGAGACTCCTTTAAAATAACTAAACTATTAATTAAAGATAATTCGCCAATTTTGGCTTTCCGTCCAAAAAAATATATTAATATGAAATAATACAAAATTTTCTTCCATTTTTATATTCTTATTATTATTATTGGAAAAATAAAAAATTTTTTTTAGAAATAAAAAGGACAGTAGAACCACCAAATAGGCCCCCCTATAGGACCCTGGTCCCGCAGTCCAAGGCCAACCAGAACATCACCAAAAAAACAATAAATGAAAATTCCATGGCAAATTTCACAAAGCAAACCCCTAGGGCTTTGGGTCCCCAATACTATATTTTTAAATTAACGTAATATAATACACAAAGCCACACTAAACCACCTATTGCTTCCATGCAAATCCCATCACAACGTTTTGAAACTACAAAATGGAGTGGGTTGCCAGCTTGCTTCAGAGCAGGAGGCACCTGGGAATGGTTGAATATAATTAAAAATACCATTCCAATAGGAACAATATTATTAATCCAAATTGAAAGTTTCCAAAGAAAATTAAATTTTGGGAATAAATCTATTTTATACCGATATAATATTCCCGGGCCATCTATTAACTCCACCGAAAAAGGTTCCCCACCCATGTAGAAATTTACTGTTCCCCCAACCAGGGTAAATTTCCAGAAAAAAAATCGGCCTTTTAATTTTTTTGGGGTTTTTTAAGTAACACTTGTAAAAAACTTTTAAAAAATATAACACTTTACAGAAATTAGTTCTAGAATTATGAATAAATAAAAATTATGGGGGCTCGAGCCGACGGGGCAAATTCAATTAATGGTAAGGAAAATTAAAAAAAAATAAAATTAATAACTAATTTGTTCAAAAATATTTCAAAAAAAAAGAAAAAGAAAAATTTTTTATTTTTAGGGTTCCCAAATCTTTTTTCAGAAAAACCCCCCTAAAAAAAATAAATATAAATTTTTACCCACATTTTTTTTTTTTGTTTTTTTTGACAACCTTAAAACTAACATACATGATTACAAAGTAAAGAAAAATTGGATTTTAATTTTAAAAGCTTTTGGCATTGGCCAGATTTTTTTATGGCTTGAATATTTTTTTTTTGGTTTTAATCTTTTCTCTAAGTTGCATTTTAGCTAAACTTTTTTTTTAACAGTTTGTTTTTTTTTTTTGTTGTTTTGGGTAACTTGATACTTTTTTGAAATTGAACCGATGTTAAAAATATTCCCGTTGGGGTTACTGGAGTCAATTTGGGCCACCCCAAGTCCAAAGGGTGAAAAGGGGGGTGGGGTTGGGGGCGGAATGGGGAATTGGAAATTCTTGAAAAATTGGTTTTTTTCCCCCCCAGGTTTCAAAACATAAAATTGGTTAAAATTAAGCTTTTTTTTTAATTGAAATTTGTTTTTTATTAAATATGTAATTTTATTAATTTAGCCATAGATCATTTATACACCGTGTACTAATTCAAAGAGTAAGTGGAATCAATTATTTTTACATTTTTTTTTTAATTTTTTTTTTCAAATAAAAAATTGAATATTAAAATATCTTGCAAATTGACACATTTAAAAAAAAATTTTTTTTTTTGAAAAAGAAAGAAATTCCAAAAAATTTAAGGGGTTATTTTTAAATATTTTTTTTTTAAAACCTTTTTTTTTTTTTTTTTTTGTTTTGCAGTTCCTGTTATATGTGGCTATTGTTTTTTTAGTTCCCCCTGACCAAATGCACCCAGTCTTGGTGAAGAGGAAAATAAAATTTGAATTTTGAGAAAGGATAAAAAAAAATTTTTTTTAGTTTTTTTTTTTTGTAAAAAACATAAAAAACACCAAAAAATTTCTTTGAAAAAAATTGGCCCCTGGATTTTTTCTGAATTACCCAGGTTGACGGGTAATGTTATTTTCAGTTAAGTAATGACAATGCATTTCCAAAGAACATTAATTTTTTTTCTTGCTTTCTATCTTTGTCTATTAAAGTCCCTAATGCCTAAAATAATGATGAATTAATTAGCAAATAAAATTCATAAAATAAAATAAGTTACCTCTACCTTTGAATGATAAGTAAGTGGTTTTTTTTTTTCCTGTTTACAAGTAATTGTTTTTTTTTAAAGTTTTTTTTTTTGGTATTGTTTTAAATTTTTTTATGCTTTTCAACTAATTTTCCTGTAGATACTTTTTTTAATGTACTTTATTAGAAAGTGTGTTATTTGTAAAATTGATAAATATTATTAATAAACAATATAGTAAAGATTTTTTTTGTGCTAATATATATGTTATATAAAAAAAACATATATTTTCTATAGAAGAGAGTGAGAGTCCTTGGAGTAGTATGATAATTCAGTAAAGCATTTTTCATTCTATAAAAATATATTTAATTTTTTGTAATTCAAAAGGGCCCTAATTTTTTTTAATTTTAAAAATATGTTTAATAAATAAATAATGGTTTTTAAAAAAACTTTTTTAAGCATATATAATACAGATTATAAATATAAAATATTGATTTTAAGTTACCTTTTTTTTTTTTTTTTTTTTTAGTATTTTTTAATATTTGTACGATCAATTTTCCATAACAGAAATATCGTAAATAAAATAATTAAACAGCCTAATTATGTTATAAGTAGCATTTAAAAGAGCCAAATAAAAATTTAAAGTTTGCCAGTGGTGTCCCCCCTCACCCAATATCCCTTATTTTACTATGTAATTTTAAAAAATTTTCCTTTTATACTTAATATAAAAAATAATGTGAATTTATTTTGGATATAATTTTATATCCTGAAAAAAAGTCTATTACAATTTTCCCCTATTTTAAAGTTTTTATTTCAATTACAATGTTTCTACATGGGGAAATTTTTTTTTTTTTTTTATTTGGTTTTTTACAGATAAATTAATTATGTAATATATTATATTATTTTGGTTTTTTTTAATTTATTTTTTATTAAAAATGGATGTTGAAAATCACTAGTTGGTTATTAAAGAATGAAAGAAATTTACTAATGATCGATTTTCAAGACAGGAAACTATGTAGTTGAGTATGTGCCAGGTGAAAATAATAATAATATATAAATATATTATTAATTTTTAGATATATATATTTTATAATTATAATTATATAATAATATTATATAATATATATTATTAATAATATTTTATTATAATAATATAATATAATTAGTATAAATTATCTTAGTGGCGAGGCGTGGGGGGCATTTTTTCCCCAAAGTAGTCCCCATTCCGCTTTAAACGTTTTTTTCCCGGTTTTCTCTTCTTATTCCGACTTATTTATTAATAATATAATATTTTAATTATATTAATTATATTTATATTATAAATATATATTTATAGTCTAAATTTAAATGTATAATATTTGAATCCTTATTAAATTATCTTTTATTTAAATATAAATTAATAGCTATTTATATCGTATATAAATATATAATAATAAATAATTTTATTTTATCATTATTATATTTAGAACAATATATTATATAAATATTTAACCTCTATGCGTGTCTATCAATGGTGAGTGTTCAAATTTTAACAAGCTGTTTCTCTTTTTTTAACCAAAAGGTAATGCTTTTTCATTTCCCTTATATCTAAGGATTGGCAAAATGGGCCCCTTTCGCTTCCTTAATTTGTTTTTTCTTGTTCCTATGCCCCTGGTCTTCCCTCCCGTGCCCGTGCTTCTAACCTAATGAAGAAATTTTTAATTGCCCCTCATCGTCATTGATGCCAGAGATCTTTCAATAATTTTTAGAAGAATTTTTTAATTGATATTTCCCCCCCCGTCTGAAGGAGGTGGGACTCATATACCTCCCAATTTCCTAACCTCCTTTCCAACCCTTTCTCCCCTTCAAAATAGCCTTTTTCTTTACCCCATCAAAGCACCAGAAATCATCCCCTTTGGTTTTTTGGCTTCTACTTTGGCCCGCCCACTCCTCCTTTTAAAGCATAATTCTTAAAGTCCCCCTTTTTTTCCTTTTTTAAAAATAGGGGCCCCAAACTGTTGGGTATGAAGAAAAATACTCTAAATTTATTTGGACGTTTCATATAGCTTTAATTATAACAGTTTTACTTTTAACTTCTTTGCTCTTGTAAAAACAACATTGCGGAATTTTAATTAAGAAACGCGTAGTCTTTCTATTAAGGCTTTAATAAATTAGTTTTGTTGTGTTTTTCCCAATACACTTGATGGTTTAGCCCTGTTACTTTTAAAATTTAACTGCTTAATAATTACACCTATATCCCTTTTTGGTTCTTGGTCCCACCAAGGTTTTTTTTTCAAGCTTAATCGATGAAATTGCATTAAATCGCAGTTAAAAAAAACCTTTTTAAAAGTTTGAAAGAAAACGCCTAATATTTTTTAGAACTTTAAAATCTTTGTTTTTTAACTATATAAAATCATTTGCCCCACTTATCCTGTCCACCAAGAAGTTTTTAATCAAGAAATCGTCAAATTTTTGAATCTTTTATACTCCTTTCACTTTTTTCCTAACTGAGGTGGCCCCCACTTTGGGTGTAATCATTCGCTAACTTAGTTAATTCGTTGCATGTTAAGGTTTCGCCCCAGTTGGTCCCCCTAATTCACTTAATTTTGAGGACTATGGTAACACCAGCCCCTTCGGAACCCCGTTTTGGTGGATATTACCACCTTCTCATAATCTATTTTTTTTTTTTTTCCCCATGAAAATGAAATTTAAAAACTTGTCATTTAATAAAGTTTGTTTTAAAACATCTGTTTTCTAATTTCCCAGGAACTATAACTCTTTTTAAAAATCCACCAGAATTCCCCTCCTTTGGAACAACAACTTTTTGAAAACCTATGTTTTCACCATACTAAATGTTCCCTTCTCTCTCTTTTATAATAACACCACTTTTCCCCGCTTCCTATTTGGTAAATCTGAATTACTCCTTTCAATCCCTCCTTATATATCTCTAATTCTCCCCATATTCCTACCCTCTCATATAATCAGCCTTTCACTGGCTCCTACCGTTTTTTTTTTCTGGCAATACTTTTTGGAATCGGGTCTGATTTGGGGGGCCTCTTGCGGTCCCTGATTTTCCTCGCTAAAATAAATAATTTGGAATGGAATGCTTTGGGACCTCCCCTGGAAGAAAATGGAACCTGCTTTTCGGCTTTCCTTGCACTAAAGGGTGGGAAGCTGTATCGTTGACGGAAAAAATTGAGCCAGGTTTTCTCAAAAATTCCTTTCCGCTTCTCGATCTAAATCTTTTCCTCTCTCAATAAGGTCCATGGTTTTCGAATCGTGCTCTTGTTTCTTCCTGGCTCCCCCCCTATTTCCTAGGCTTAGATGACATCGCGTATTGTTCCTGGGAGTGTGAGAATGTAATAATTTCCCTCGTTCGTACTCTCCCTTTCTATCTAATCACTTTCGGGCTAAACTTTTTGGTATTGGGTTGCCATCGCAACTTTCAGTTCTGAGAAATGTCGTGTGTTTGCCGGAATCGGGGATATAAGGCTCGCTTTCCGAACGAGCCATATAATATAGCGGGCTTTTTTGCGGAGATTTCTATTAAATACGAAAAAAGTCTGTCGTCCTAACCCTCTCCTTTGGATCTTCCCCTCTCTACTAAAACAAATCCCTTTTTCCCTGGGCTCGGGTACCTTTGCCGAAAACCATCTTCTAACAATTTTAGGTGGTCCTTTGTTTAATAATCATCTTCTTGTTTGGTTTGTGCCTCCTCTTTTTGTAATATTGCAGTTATCTCCCTGGAATTGGACTTTTTCTGTTTTGGTCTAAAACTCTTCCTATACCCGGCTGGAAAAGGTCAATGCTTCCTTTTGGCGGCTCCTCGACTATTTTTTTTCTCCCCCTAAGCTTCCCAATCTTTGGGAAACCGAAATTCTGGCCATAAATCGCTCCCATTCTCTCGGCTCTTCTCGTTTACCCTTTCCTGCGGCAGACTGAGGTTCTCCTCTATGGTTGCCTTTTTATCCTGATGGATTAGCATCTTCTGATTCGGAGTTACGAGCTGGGCGCCCTCTGCGAATTTTCTTATTGATAATATGTTAGGAAAAAAAGGCCGGTTTGAGGCCCGATGGCTATTCCTCCCCGAGTTTGGGAGGAAATGGTGCCTTTACGTGCTGAACCCCGCCGCCTCCGTTCATAACTAATTATTTCTCTTATGTCTCATATTGCTCACATACTAATAACCTTCTCGTCTCCTTGTATCAACTATTATTCCCTTCTTATTGTCCTCCATACCTATGCCTTCGCAACCCTCTAATATTATCTACTCATAACTATTTTCATCCATTTTCTTGTTGTTCCCCTGCCACTGAATTTTTTTAATCATCACTCACTTTAAAAATTCCTGCCTGTCCTGTTTTTTTCCACTTGCGTAATTTGGCGCCCTAGCGATTGAAATCTTTATATGGGTGTTGTCAAACCTCACCCCCGCTCTCTTGGAATAAAAAGGGGCTTCCATGCCCGTTGGGGAGTTTGGTGGTGGAGGATGGAACGAACGAAAAAAAAAAAAAAATGTAAACCAACTCCACCCTATACACATTTTGAGAGTAGAATTTTTTCAAGTGAGCCCTTTTATGTTTGGGGAAACCTTAATTACAAATAGTATTTTATAATTATTTATTAGGATTTGAAAATCATTCAATATAAAATAAATTATGAGTCATATAATATAATAGGTAGGATATATATATTTTGGTTATATATAGTAGTTATTATATATATTATTATATTAATGTTTTAATAGAAATTAAGTACTAATTAGTTTATTATGTAAATAACTACTAACTAATTATATATATATATTATAATATAATATAATATAACATATATTGAGAGATGGAGAGAGGGAGAGAGAGAAAGATGTGAGAGTGACAATGAATAGGCTTTTATTTGTTTTTTTTTTTTGTGTAAATTTATAATATTCAGAAAAGTAACCAAAAATAATGAAAACAATCAGCAATTAAAAATCTATAAATTCAACAGTCACAATCTTAAATTTTGTCAATATATAATAAATAATCACATAAATATAATAAATATATTAATAAAAGTATATTTAGGTTATTTTTATTACAAAGGTATAATGGAGGTAAGGAAAGTTCCTATTAAAAAAATAATCATTTTTTCCTTTGAAACTTTGAATGAAGTTTTCTTTTCTTTAGCCCAATTTTTTTAAGGTTTGTTTTTTTTTTCAATCCCGCATAATTTCCTGAGATTCTATAATAATAACTATTTTTAATTTGTAAAAAAAGTAAAGTTGAATTGTTTTCTTATTTTTTCTTGTAAAAAAAAAAAGTGTATGTAAAATTTAAATACGCTCCATTAATTCTAATTTCGAAAATAAATTATCCTATTAATAATATATTTTTTGATTTTTCATAATTTTTACATGTTGGTGTGTGTGAAATATTCTAGTACCAGAAAACAAAAGGGTTTTCAACGAGTTGGGTTTTGTTAAGTTAACTGTGTGATTTTTAATTTGTGCCTTAGTTTATTTCTCTCTATTATGTGTGTATTTAAATTATGATACAAGAAATTAAATAAGAATGACAGCTTTAAGATCGTGCTAATGGAGATAGATAACAACTATAACATTTTAATAACTCATGAACGCAAATTTTAATTACTCTGAACAAGTAGCATTAATTTACTATAATAATGAAACGGTAATAAAATTTTGAATCTATTCACCTACGGGAAATTTGTAAAACAGGATTACCTGGGCATGGTCTTACATATTTAAAATATTAAATTTCCATTTGCCAGTAAGTATTAACTTTTTTTTTTCAGAGAGGAGCAATAAATATATATATTCGTATATATTATAGTCTATATATATATATATTATAATATTCAATATCTTACTGAATTATATTATAGGATTAATTGATTGAAAATAGATTATTGTAGGAGTTCGTATAAATAAATGATGTTATTATTAAATGAACATGTAAAAAATTGGCTTATTATATTTCAGTATTGAATAATTATTTTTTTTTTTAAATCTCATCTTAGGTCCCAGTCATTCCTGCGCATCAAAGTAAAAAAAGGTAAAATGAAATAAGTTAAATATCTAGTGAATAAATTTAAAATCTTTATTTCTGGATATATTCGAAAAAGCGTACTATTATTAAACTTTAATAATTTTTATATATATTATTTATATATTTTTATATTATTAATATATTATAATTATTTTATATTTATTATATATTTAATATTTATATTAATAATAAATAATATTTTAATTATATATTAATATATAATTATAATATATAATATATATAAAAATTATAAAATATAAATAAATTATTTATTATATATCTATATATTAATATATAATTTGAGTTATATATAAATATATATTATATTATATTATATTTTTATATATTAATATAATATATTATTATATTAATATTTTATATGATTTATTATTTATTATGTAGTGATTATTTTATTAATATAAATATATTATTAATATATATAATATTATTATAATATAATAATATTTAGACCATAATTTTTAGAGACATTCCCCACCAAAGCACTCTCTTCACACTTGCTCTTCTCAAGGCCCTCCAATGGCATCTTGTTGGTTTGTAGCCACCATATCCAATATCATAAAATACTTTAAACAATTTCTAATGTCCTATAAAAGTCTAGACCAATTCAAATAACATACTCAACACCTCTGCTTTATGTCCATATAACAAACTTACATAACACTACACACCAAGATGTATGGTAATTTGTAATCACTAAATATGATAATATACTTGTCACTATTGCCCCCTTTTTGCCATAAAATGCAAAACTCTTAAAATTAATCTAATTGGGATAATTATATTATTTAATTTTGGAGAATATTTTAGTGGGTGAGTTGTATTTGTGCCGAGGGTAATTATGGTTTTATTGCCATAAATAAATTGATGCCTTCTACCTGGATTTTATTAATATATATTAAAATGGGGAGGGATAAAATAGGTAGGCGTTTTTTTTTTGGTTGGGTATGGGTCCCCTTTCCCATTAAAAATTATTTGGTTTCTTTTTTCTCCGTTTGCTTTTCTTTTTTGGTGAAATGGGGGTAAGAAGGGGGTTATTTACCACGGTTGTTTGTATTTTGGTTTTGTTTTAGGGTCTTTTGGACACCATATAATTTTTTTTTATAATTTAAATTTTTTGCCATTGTTTTTCCCTTTTCTCTTTCCCACAGGTTTCGCCCCTGGCCGCATGTTTCTTTTCAATTTTTGACACTTGTCGAAATTCCCCCTATAATTTTTTTTTTTTTTTTTTTTTTGAGTAGAGTATTGCCACGCGTTTTAATTGGAAAATCTTGAGTGGGGTTTCTTCGAGTTGTTTTTTATCATTTCTTTTGTTTGGCTTGGTCCAGATCTGAGGGTTATTAATAAATGGTTTTGTTTGCTGTCCCGATTGGATTGGATTCTCTTTTTCCGTTCTATTTTAAGTTTAACAGATTTTCAGTGGTTAAGTGATTATGGTTGGTTCGTAAATGTTTTCTTGTGCGGCCCCTTGGGTTAATGTAGAGGTTTTTGGAATTGGAGTGGGGAGTAGTTGGTTTTTTTTTCCCCTCTTTGGTTGGAAAGGTTTAAGTTTTTGGGTAAGTTCGATATGGTGGCCGCGGTGAAATTTTCTCCCCAGTTTTTTGGCCCTTTTTTGTAAAATTTGTGGAAAGTTTTTTTTAAGGTTATTTTTTAGTTTGTTTTGGCTGTTTTTTTTTGTTAGTTGTGATAGTTTGATTAAAAATTATTGGGGAATTTGGGGTTCTGATGGGAAGTCAATCTCTGTATTCCAATGTTTTGGGTGGTTTTTTGGTAATATTGAGAAGATTTGGAGATGGGAAGAAAGTAAAAAATGGTCAGGGGAATAATTGTATTTTGTTTGGGTTTTGTTTTTTTTTGGGGAGGGATTCGGAGTAAGGGAAAGGTTTTTTTTTTTGTGGTTTTAAAGGTTTTTTAACTGTAATCAAAGTTTTTTGGTTTAAGAATGTTGGGGGGATTTTTCCCTCAGTTTGTCAGTCCCGATATTTCCCCTTCCTCCGTAAACCAAGCAAATAAATGGTGGGCCCATTTTTGTTAAGTTGCCCTCCCTGTTTTTTATTAAAGTTTGGTTTGTTTTATGTAATTTTTGATGGGGGTTTTTGAAGTTAGGTTTTTTATAATTGGGGTTTTGGGAATAATTTGAGAATTGTGGGGAAATGGAAGAAATGTATTATTGGTTAAATTTTAATGGTGTTTGAGGGATGGGGAAAAAATAATTTGTTTTGAAGAAGAAAAAGTAAAAATGAAAATGGGGAATGTAGGGAATTGGTAATCGTCTATTCAGATTTGGTTTCCATAACAGGTTTTCCATTGTTTGTGGGTAAAATGTTGGGGTTAGGTATAATAAATTTTTTTTTTGGGGCTTTTGAATTATAGTTGTTTGTGAATAGTGGTATGGGTTTTTTCTTCCCCCTGTTTTGTGTTTGTTTTTGTTTGGATAAAGAAAAGGAGGGAGAAGGTTTGGGTGGTTTTTTTTGTGTATTGGTTGGGGCTTCCCCGTGTATTCTTTATTGGGTTAATGCCTGATGTCTCCGCCCGAATGATTATGCCCCTTCGGGTTTTTGAAAGAGTTAGGAATGGCAAAGTAAATTTCCGGAAATGGTTGTTTTTGGTTTGGAATTTTATTACCCTGTTTTGTGGTTTTATGTAATTTGGAAAGGATTTGGTTTTAATTGTTAAAAGAAGAGTTTTGTTTTTATTAGAAGCTGAAAAAAGGATGGGCCTTATTAGGGGAAAAAGAGTGGTTAAAGTTTGGAGGGGTTGTTGTGCCCAATATTTATGGAAAGCAAAGGGAACGCAGGAAAGGGTCCTTGTTCTGAGGGCTTCAAGTTTTTTTCCGGGAAAGGACAAAACTATTTGTTTTTTTTGTTGGATTTGCCATTTTTTTTTTGGCAGATTGGAAATATGCCTCTATTTATGATGTAGTTTTTCCCCCTTGTGGAGATGTGTTGTTTTTTCTTTTGAACATATGGGGGAAGGTAAATATTATGTTTTTTTTTGTTTTGGGCCAGGGTTTTGAAATTGAAATATAATTTTTCGCTTTTGTGCTTCCTAATTTTTTTAAGCATTCTGCAGGTTTGTGGAATCTTGGTTTTTAGGAAAAATTTTTTTGTATTTTTTTGTCCATAGGGTGTAAAGGGAGGCTAAAACAATATCCCCTCAAAAAAAAACAGCTGTAAGAGGGTTTTTTGTGTTTTTTTTTTTTTTGGGCTGAATCCCAATTAGACAATTGTTTTTAAAGATTTAGGTAATAGTTTGGGGATAACTAAGTGTAACAAGAAAAAAGCAAGAAAATAAAACAATAGAAAAGAATACAAAATTGGTATTGACCATTCGTTTAATTATTTAGGTACATAAATGTTTTTTCCATACAGGTACAGTATTCAATTTTTGGTAAAACAAATTCAGAATAGGGACACATATTTAGTATTATAATTTCATTTGGGAGGATTTTAGGCCTCATTTTTTGTGGTTTCTTATTTTTTTTTTAGCTTTTTTGTTTATGTCCCTAAAGTGTTCTTGTTAGGTTTAAATAACAAAATATGTTCTTTATGCCCAAAGTTTTTTATTATAGTTTTGACTTTTGAGGAAACCAATGAACTTAGGCCGAAATATTTTTTCTCCTGCCCTAGGGGACTAGCAGGTTGCCCCCCCCTGGGATTTTTACCTTCTCGGGTGGTTCACTCTCCAGAATTATATTATACAATTTTAGCTTTGATGAAATACAATGTTGATTTATAAGTAATTCTTTATTATTTTTTATGGAATTTAAAATATGATTTATACATTTACTATATTTATATTTGTTATAGACATTTTAAGAAATATTAGTATTTAAATAATGCTTTTTTTTAAATAATTTATCCAGTCTATCTTATTCGGCGGTGTGATAATTAGGTTATAATTATTTTTAGTTAATATAAGTTTAGTTAAGTTAGTTTTTTGTAAAAAGTTTTAGTTTTTATTTTTTTTTTTAAATCCACGAACACATCGGGAGGAAAAGGAAGGTTTTAAACTAATTTTAATGTTTTTTTTTTCCCGACAGTGTGGCTCCTACATTAAGATACATGGGTGGTCACCATTTTTATTCAGTTGATAAATGTTATAACCCGTGCCCCCTCAGTGTCCCTGAAATTCCAAAGTCTAAGAATATGATTCCCGCCATCAAAAAAGTTGGGGCATTGCTTAGGCTTCTGGGAACTGCACAGACCTACTGTGGGGGCGTGAAGGCCCGGAATATTAAGGCAATGTATAAAAGGGTTGTCCCCTCATTGTTATGTGTAATTAAAGGTTGGTAAACCCGTTGGTTATTTGTTGGTGTGCTAGTGGTAAGATTGAGGTGTTTGGCGGAGGTTTGAGAGGGTAGTTGAAAGATTTTTAGCTTTGATTTTTGCTTTTTTTAATATTAATACATTCTTATGCCGTCAAACTTGTTAAAAATGACATTTACAAGAATAAAATCGCCCCCGTCCCTACAACGGCATTTTTTTTTTTCTCTCGTTTGTTTCCGTCACCTGTGGTGACCTAGTGGATTTATTGTTTATTTAATTATATTTAAAGTATTAACCAAATTAATAGTATTATGATATATTATATTTAATATATATATTTATAATATATATATAAAATATATTAATTAAATATATATTATATATAAATATATTATATTTTAGTATAACTCTATCCATTAAATATGGATATAATAAGATTTAGGTATACTAAAGAAGGTTCATCAAAATTTAGTAGGTAGAGGCTTGTTTACTTATACTCTTTTTTGATAGGTATGGTATTATTAATATTTATTTAAACGTTTATTTTAAGGTTTATTTGTATTAGAAGTAAAGTATTTATTCTGAAAGTAGTTATTATGATATTAAAAGATAATATATATATATTAATACCTATATAAATAATATATATGATCTGGTAAAAGTTATTTTTAGAGTTTACTTTTATTTTAGTTATATAGTATATTATTACAAGGTTTTCAACACATTTTAAGGATAAAAAGTTGTTTATAAATTTGTATATTATTTTGTGAAAGGGGTACTGGTGCGGGTTTTGGCACTGTTTGCTGCTTTTGCATTCGGTTGTTAGGACTGCTATTCTTCGGTTGTGTGCCTGCGTTTGCTGTCAGGTTTTTTCCATTTTTTGTGTGTGGTTGTTTCTTCTGTTGTGTTTTGGGCTATCACTTTTTTTTCTTTCTTTGGTTTTGTTTGTCTTGAATGGTTTTTGTGTTGTTTGTTTGTTTTTTGTGTTTTTTTGGTGGCTTATGTGTGTGTGAGTGTTTGTGTTTTTGTTTTTGGGTGGGGTGGTTTTTGGTTTTTTTTGTTTGGGTTGGTTGTTTTGTTTTTTTGTGGTGTTTTGTGTTTGTTTGTTCGTTGGTTGTTGTTTTTGTTTTTTTTGTGTTTTTTTGTTGGCTGGTGAGTGGTCGAATATTTACTCGATGCGGGATTTTGACAAAATTAATCAATCTTTGGACCGTTTTGTTTACTTTTTCCGACTGTCCTGAATTTTCTTTTTCTTTTTTGCGAACCAGCTCAAATAGCATCGTTTAACGACATTATTTCTATATATTATATATATATATATATATATATATATATATACTATATATATATAATTATATATATATATATATATATATATATATATACTATAATATTAACAAATGTTTATTGAGACTCGAGTCAAAATTACAGAATATTAATTTTTTTTTCGCGTGTGTTTGGTGTTTTGTCGGTCTATAGTTGTGATTCCGTAGAGGGGCCCTCAATCCGGGGCCTCCGCAGTGGCGGGCCCTGCGGGCCCGTGTTAACCTCGCCGCCAACTGTAATATAGTCGTCCGGGCACAGGCCGCCTCTTTAGGAGGGGGTGATTCGGTCTTATCGTAAATATAATAAAAATAATAAAAAAAATAAAATTTTTTCGCTCATTTTATAGCCACGCGGTATTACTACAAGTTTTATTTATATCATATTTAATTCTAGAAGTTTTTCCTATTTTTAAAAAATGTTAGAAATTTGGGGTACAAAATTTCCTTCAATAGAAATTCACTTTGAAAGATGTGAGTTTTTTTAACTTCGTTATAAATTGGAAAATTGTGGATCGATTTTAATTTATTTTTTTCAGTGGATACACTTCGAGTATGTTAGCATTTAAACTGGCAAAGTAAAATTTTTTGAATCAGCCAGTATTAGTGGCAAAATCACGGGGCCCTACTTGGTCCGATTCCCCGCATAAAAATTGATGGAGGGTGGCTCGGGACCAACATTGTTTTTCGTATTTTAACAGTTATAATTGAACATTTTTATTCTGTATAAGTAATTTAAATGTAATAAAGTTATGTATCATTAAGTTGAAAAAATTTTTTTAAGAAAATATGAATCTCTTTAAAATTAAAAAAAACGAGTTCTAAAAAGTGTGTGTCAATATTTTTGGGCGGAGAGGGGTGATTCGGCCACCCTATTTATATTCGTATTTTAATTTTATCAATTATTGACATTTTTATTACTTATTCGATTATTATCACTTCAAATAATTTATTGATATTAAGTAATTAAAATATAAAATTGAAATTATACGTAGAACGAATTTAACAGATGGTCCGAGTCACCCCTCAATGGTGGTCCGCTCACCCCTCCACGGCAGGCTGAATCGGCGTTATTCAAACTTTAATAAAACTTTTATTATTAGATTACATTATTATTTTTTTTTGTGTGCTTATGGCCCGACTATAGGGCCGTGAATTTACAAAAAAAAAAATTTTGCAAAAAGTGCATTAGGGGATGAGTCGGGAGACAGACTTATAACCTAAAGTGGTCCTACGTCACCCGCCCGACCATATATATATATATCTATATATATATATATTATATATATATGTATATATATATATATATATATATATATACTATATAATTTATATATATATCATTAGTTTTGACTGAAGCCAAATTGGTGGATTTGTATTACAAATTTGAACAAGCCTAAAGGGTGCTTTGTGGATTTGCATGAGCAGTTTAGTTTTGGTTAGTGGGTTGACTGGGACAGTTCGATA